>CABFPE010000099.1:887146-918698 GCA_900660155.1 Hofstenia miamia
GTTAAGACATTTATATGGATGTAACATTGCGGATGTAAAAATAATTTTGAAATTTTTCTATATTCATTATTCTTATTAAAGCTATGATTATTTACTGCTACTTTAATAGCCCAATTTAGTTGCACTTGGAATTTCCTGAGAAATTGTTGGTTTATATCTGTGTAGAGTACATTGGCATAGTTAAAATGACTTAATATTAGAGCATATATTAATTGAATTTTTGCTTTAGTTGGAAGTTTTTGAGAAATTAAGTTAATTGCTTTAATCGATATGGCCATTTTTCTAATAACATGATTTAGTTGCTCTTCAAAATTTAGATGTATGTCAAAAATTATTCCGAGGTACTTAAAAGACTCAACCTGTTTTATTTGAATGCCGTTGAAATTAAGTTTGTATCTTGAAGTATCAGTAGATTTAGTTTTTGATTTAACAATACAGAATTGAGTTTTTAGTGGATTTACTCTTAGTTTTATAGAGGCAAAATATTTAGCAAGAGAAGCACAGTTTGTTTCGAGAGTTTGAACCGCTTTTTCGGGAAATTTATTAGAATGAAATAATATTGTGTCATCTGCATATTGTATAACGTCACATGTTACTTGCTCGGACAAATCATTTATGTAAATATTAAATAATAACGGACCCAGAATTGTACCCTGTGGAACCCCATTTTTAGTGCATACCCAATCTGAAAAAGATTCATTAATTTTAACTCTTTGCATGCGATTGTATAAGTAACTGGAGATAAGGCCTATGTTCTTTTTCGCAAGTCATCCACTCATCCTAAATTTCACGTTTACATTAATTTCGTTTTCGGTTGCCTTTAGTTCAAAAAATTGTATTCCATTTTGGAGTTGTTTTATTTCAACGCTGTTAACAATACACAATGACATTAGCCAACAAGGGTGTAGATCTTTAGAATTTTCTAGGCTCAGAAACTCAAAACAGAAAAGCGCGAAAAAATTATATTTTACGAAACAAATGTGTTGCGGGTTGGGGTTCATGACACCTTTCTCCTCTAGTTATACCATTGATGTTAGTTCATTTTTAAAATTTGATCTTTTTTATAAAAAACACCTCCTCCACTGAAAATATTTTTTACATTTACTGTTTATAATTCATTTGAAACTTCAATTACTCGTTCAAGCTAACAAAAATAGTTGAAATTTTCTCATGATATACGCCAGTGCTAAGCATCAAACTGGATATTAATGACATTATTAATTAATTTGCCGTAATGAAAGGGAGAAACTTTTTTATTAATTGATGTAATATTGTTCAGCTTAAATATATTAATTTTACTCTTCGCAAGAATACATTTACTCACTGTTTTGTTTATATGTACTTGAGGAAGAAGTGAAGTTTTAATGGCCCATGTTTTCGAAGCTCCACGGTCTGGTCCTATGATATGTTAATATGGCCCTGCCTAAGATGTCATTTTGAACCAAAATATATTTATATAAAAGTTTTTTTAAAACTAATATATTATTTTAGTAAACAACAGATTACATATTACATGAATATTTTAATATTTTCCATTACGATTAAATGATATACAAATGTTATGTGAGTCTTGGTGATGCACAAACTTCTTATATAACTGATGAATATTCATACAATTTTACATTTCTTTGTTGGATTCATTTTTGAATTAGGTTGACAATTAAAGGCCATCGCGAAATCGTTACTATTTTGCATACTGCCACGCACTCTTATTGGCAATGGAGCATGTGTGGTCGTATCCTTTATATCAATTGCATACTTTTTCGTTGATTTATAGCAAAATTTTTGCGCCATCCCTAAGAAAAATAGTTGATCATCGTCTAAGTCTAATCCTGGATAAAGTGAAGGAGCTTTGTTTTGTTCAACCCATGATTGATATGCACCAAACGCAATTTGCAATGCAAAACTGTCTGCAAGATTTTCATCTAATGTAACATTTGCATTGATTTTTTCCCCATAAAACTTAAATTTTTGATATTGCTCAACAAAACATTGTGACAGTTTAATTTTCTTGGAGGTACTTGCATTGGTGAGTATATTTTTCTGATTGCCGAAGGCATCATACTGTACACCCCAACTATCAAAGGAGTGTGAAATCTCATGCGCAATTTGGAAACCAATTTCACCATACGTTAGAGACATAGATCTTTCCAAATCGAAAAGGGGTTTTTCTGTCATTACAGTTGGTAAATAGATACTATTCGACACGTCAAAGTAGAATATATTGACAGCGAATGGGTAAACGTCATAAACGAATATTTGAAAACGTTCAGGATTTCTTAAAAGGTTGTAATAATACATCTTGTGCAACTTTAGAAGCATCAAGTTGTTTCCGAAATAGGAACTTGAATTTAGATCGAGGTCATCTAGCAAATGTTGTACATACGTTTCATTTAGAAGAAAATCTGGAAATAGGAAATATGCCTTAATCTTATAAAGCTTATCAATAACTAGCTTTTGACTTTCCTTATCCAACCAAGAAGCTTTTCTTAACCTTTTCTCGGTTTCGTTCTGAATATGATTTAGAATTTTTTTCAACAATGATTTCTTCTCAGAAAGGGAATGTAGTGAAAATGTTTTCAAATAGTCAAAACTTAGAAGGATGTTTAGATTTGTATACTTCTTCATTTGTTCTAGGCAATGTCGAGGCTCAAGCACTTCCACTTTATTCAATTTCTTAAATTTAATGAATGGATCCCTGAAATCGTTGGAAGCCCAGTCCATCGTTTTAAATATCCCATGCCAAACAATATAGTTTCTTAAAGTATCAGGGTTAACGGATTGAATATAATCGATTAAACTCAGAAAATAGTCTTCTGATATTAATTCTATTTCTTCATTAGCAGGTAAGGTTATGTTTAAGGAAGAGAAAAATGTGCTAAGAAATTGACTCCAGTGAAAGATATTGTATTTTTCTTCAAACACAGTTAAATTTATAGTTTGCGTAGACATTGTCGAATTGTCAAAAAATTCAGCTATTTTTGTCTCTAATTCAATAATATCATTAATTTTATCTTGAAGTTGTCTGTCATTAAGAGTGGAACCCAACTTCTTAAATGTTTGCTGCATCAAGTTCTTGTAATTTTCTAAAACATTTTTTCTACTTCCCAAAAAATATTCTTTTGTATCTTCAATTGATTCTTCAGGGCATACTTTTAGTATAGCTTTGGATGAATTCAGCAATCTCAACTTTATCTCCATGAAGCATGGTAAAAAGAACTTTGAGAAGGACTTTTCTAGGCTCTGCTTAATATCAGAAATTGTAGCAAGCGTTCCACCCAAAAGACTTGTATTGCCAAGCTCCTTAATGAATTTCAGTAATGCATCCTTTCCTTTTTTATTGTTATTTCGTTCATCTTCATTCATACACGAAGCATAGTAGGAATAGGCTTTTTTCTTTGTTATATTCCTTGAGTTATTCCACGATTGAATGATTTCCAATAGTTTGCCTTCAATTTTCTTCCTTAATTTTTGGAAATTCGACATAGAATTTTGTGAAGGCTTAAGAATATTCTTTTTGTCCCAGCCTCCACAAGCATATTGGTAGAAATCTTCACATGGGTCGACACCTAGGTCCATATTTTGTAATATTCTATCAGCAGTTTCATTACATTTGGCCGATAAACAGTACGTCATTGTTGGCTCCGCGAATTCTATTAGCATGCAAAATGTACCAGTTATTAATAAAGTTTTATTTATTCTGGTAATTTGAAGCCATTTCAAAGAGTGCGAATTTTTCTTAGTTGTCAATTTTCCTTGAATTCGTTTCGCGCTGCTCATGTTGCAAAACAATAGAAATAATTTACCACAAAATTTCAATTTTACAATTTGATTTGCATAACAATTGAATACAAATTAAGTGCAATGTCTCCATCGAAGTTAATGACCTTCTCAAAATCTTTAATAAATACATTCATGTTTTGAAAACATTATTGATAATTTTCTGAAGAGAGTGTGTCTCTTTGATTAATTTTCTTTTATAGAGAAAGTTTTCAAATTTTGACTCGAGCTGGCCAATTAACCGGTAGGCTTAATCAATTAACATCTAAGAATGAATAAACAAAACTTGAAAACAATATAGGCAAGGAGAAACTAAATTTATAGATATTATTATCATAGCGTACTGAACTTGGGCATTGGGATAGCTCTTATTTGAAAATGCAAAATTGAAATTGACGTTGCAAGTACTTTAATAGTGTTGTTCGGAATTTGGGTTTTTTGATAATTCTAAGTTGAGCCAGTAAATTTTAGTATAACATGACTAACATAAGACTTAGATTTACGCTGCCAGTTTAATTTCGAATAAATATTTTCCAATTTGTGTCGTTTGAATGTATTGTAAATTATTCCTATGCCAAAATTGTTGCTTAACATGAGCAAATTAAAAAATAAACTGTAGGTATGGCAATACTACATACAATATTATGCTAATCTACTGGTCATTGACCAGTGGTCAACATGGTAAATCCACAGGTTACTGCAAGACTTTAGTTTGTTTGTTAGACATCTAACTACAATAATTATTGATGTACTTTATACTTGGTAAAGGAATTAGTTGCCCGTAATCTGTGACATGCAATTGTGAGTAAGCGCATACAAAATATGCTTTCGAAAATATTTTGTATTGGTAAATATTCATTTTTCTTTAATGAATTGAAAATGTGATTGGCCAAAGTACTTCTACAAAACTGCATTAAAACCGACGTAATTATTTGTAAAAACCTGTATAATATTAATTGTAATAACTAGTTTGAGAATCATGAAATTTAAAGAAATGTCTTTAGTGTTCCCTGCTACAGTAAGGATGCCGTTTGTTGACCTTAACAAGATCATTTTAAATGGATATATATATATATATATATAATCTGATGCATTACTTCATTTCAATTTTAGCTTTTAATCCTCGAGCTCTGACATAAAGAAACAGTTAAATTGCATTGTTTCTGCAATGGGCTTTAAATCTTATAATTACTTGTACATTAGGCATGGGAAGGATGTTTTTTAAGAAATAGCTAATCTTTTCATCTACCTCAGGCACAGCAGTACATATTAGAACCAATTTCCAACAAATAGCTCTGCCCATGATTTCAAAATTTCCCTAATACGCTTGGAAAAATTCTTTGTAAATGTGAAAAAACGGTTCATTCTATTAATAGGTCGAACGGTCGTTTAAGGTTAGGAAATCAGAAATCAGTTATTATGTCTGCTTAATGTTAGATGAAAATATGTGCTTCCTAAACATTATTCTGAAAAATGGAATCGTAATGGCAAACATTGCAATATCATATAGTTACTAAAATATGTTTGATTGTTTATGATGGTGCTGATGGGAGTTTGTATATATCATTGTGCAGACTAAAATCTTTCCGGGTGGGGTAATTTTTACACTGCGGTAAATCCGGGTTGGCTTAAAACGAGGTTATGCTGTATATATGATGACAATATGTATATAAATTTGGCAAAACTGAAATTTGTTTACGATATAAAAACTAAGCAGATTTTTGAAATAATGATCTTTTAAAATGGAAAAATCATTAGAATAATATTGAAATACTCACTTGCTGTTATATTTTAACGTCAAAAAATAATCTTGAATAAATTATTTAAATATTCATTTTTGTTGTATACTATGATTTCTAAAAAATAGAAATTTGATGGAAATAAGATATATAAAATTCCAGAAACAGTGCCGCTTACTGTCCACAAATTGTCCACTTTGGTGGCTGAATGAGTTAAAATTTTTATTTCAAAGATATATAATTCATTATTTGTAATAGTACATAATAGGATATATGGTATATGCAAAAGATCTATGCTATGCAATTTCTTTATATTTCTTTGATTTTTCTTAAGTAACTGTTAACCAAAAAGTTGCCAAAAATTCAAAAATCTTTATAAAAAATCCAAACACTTTTTCTCAGATAAATTTTGGATAATTTCCAAACGTTGCCAAAAAAATCCATTGTCGAAAAATTTTCTAAAAAATCCAAAAATTTGGCGACGTTTTGGTATAAAATTCAAACAATTTTTGTAAGGTAGATTCTAGTTTTAGGGTTAGGTTTAGGGAGATGTCATAAAATTAACTATACTTAGGCATTATTCTTGAGAAAATTTAGAACTTTACCAAAATTTTCCCGATTATTTTAAAGTTGTAAACATACTCGACGAATGGATACCCGCACATCACTAATACTAGTTAATAAATATAATATTATGCAAGAAATAAAATAAGAACACGTTTCTGATAAGGACCATCATGTTCTAAAAATTTCCAGCATTATATACAACCTTAACAGGTATACTTGAAAGCATATTAATAAGCATAGGAATTCCAAAAATCTGAGTAGGTGAAATGTGAGAGTGAATTTTCCAAAATTGCTTAGTGACGTATCATCCCGCCTATTACACCTACTGGAATCTAATTGTTAAGTGCTTACTCTTAATTGTTTTAAAATCTACCATAAAATGTGAATTTTTGCAAGTTTTAAATATTGGTTAAATTCTTAATTATAAATATTGATATTACCAAGAAATAAAATATTGGACAATTCGCACGCCTTTTTGAAATAAATGAAAATTCAAAGCACTTGGTATTTGTCAAAAATAGTAGAATGGAAGCCTTGCTTACCTGAACATTCATTTTTAGACGTAAATTAAGAATTGTGTCACTTATTTAAAAATAACGTATTCTTAAATATGCTAAACATATTTTTAACCGTTTAAAATCTATTTTGCTATTCTACATATCTGTAAACATACGGCTTATAATTTGTACTGTGAGTGCATTCAAACGATTAAAATTCAGCATAAAATACTTATTTTTAAAAAAAAGATACTCAATCACTAGGTTGTAATACCAGCTTGTAAAAGATATTTATTTTATGACATTTTTCTGCCTTCCCTTTTCTAAGCTTGCCCAAATATATAAAGGGCAATAACGGATAGCAATGAAGCTCTTGGTATTAGTCCTACTAAAAAAATTTCGAAAATCTGGCAACAAAATTCCAAATTAGTGCCAAACTTTTGAATTATATTTGAAACTTGATTCCAAAAATTTGGCAATTGTTTGCCAAATAATTGGCAAATTTTCCAAATGAATCTAAGAATTTATCAAAGGTATTAGCCAATGACACTTATGCAAATTTATTTTCCATTAAGCTTAGTTATTTAAAACGGCAGTTGGTCAAATTGGTTTCACAGTTTACATTAAATTGTATAAAACTACACCACTTAAACTTCAATTTCGCCAAATTCAAATTCAAATTCGCCAAATGAAAATTTCATGCAGGATTATTAATAATGAAAAACCTAAATATGCTTTTAGAGCTTATGGCAAAACATCTTCCCCATCGAATTTCTTCGATGTTAATATCCAAAGGTAATAATTTTGTGGAGGAAATCAATGAATTTGAATTAAAGAATTACAATGAGAGAAAAATCATGTTACATATGCATTTAAGGTAAGATACAAAAAGTAATTAATACTAAGCAGTGCATGAATATTAAAAACAGTGATATCTAAAACAAAAATTTATCATGTCAAATATATTATTCGATATTTTAGAAGGCTCATATTTAACGCAAACATAAGCATGAACAAAACTTCGTTGACTATCTCACCCTTCATGTGCTCAACAAAAATAGACTGATTTAATATTTGATAAGATATTAACTGAATTCTTAGTAGCAGTAGTTTTAGATGCGAGCTTGATTACCAATGGGCAAGAGGCGAGAAAGAAATTTAAGAAATTTCGAGTGAATAAAATTTATAATTACCACCAAAGTAACAACTTAAAATTTGTTTTTTTGCATTTTGACATTTGACCTAATATACTAAAAGTCATCAAAAGCCGAAGTTTCCATAAAAGTAAGAATCCCATGTGAATCTGATGAACAACAATTTCGATGGGAATGGGATGAGAATCAGAAAAAATAAGATTAAGGTTTCGAAAACGGTTCAATAAATCTACAAAAACTATATTTTAGTGCTGCAGTAAAGATATGGATAAAGATACAATAAAGCACATTTTACAAAAATTCACATTACAAAAATAGAATATTTAAGAATCACCAAATATAAAATTGTTTTTTTAAAAGAACGAAAATCAATACATATAAAATTAACATTACAATGATTATTTTTTGGGTGATTGATTGAAAAACTTGTATAATTGTTGAGTTTGTGTTCCAGATGTCACAGATTAGACAAGAATTGCTTGAACCCTAACCACCATATCTTGATAAAAGAAGTGTAGCATTTCCACGCTGTAAAATTACTGACAATTGCTGGAAAAAATATGTAGAAATCGTATTCAGATCGCAAGAGGCACTTCTGGCAGAAGACATAAAAGACATCTACAAATGAATAACTGAAAGTTAGTACTATGAAAATATTTATTGTCACGTAACCATGCTAGACGTATACCATCATGTATATGCCCGTCTACAGCGTGCCCGGTCACTTTAGTGCTCTGCATTAAGGTATTTAAACTAAAAATTAGAGACAATTAAAGTGAACTATTAGTATCAGTGAGGATAACTGGATAGCTCTATGTAAAAATTTGTAGGTTAAACCAATATTACTTGTACCTTGAACAAGGTAGAAGCAGTACTTGTGAACTTCTACAATAATGTGAAAAGTAAATATACAGTGTTTTGCCTCAGTGTGATGCCTTTTAAAGTAGAGAAATTGTTGCAAACTATGATCCAACACTTTAGTTTAAGACAATAATGTGATCATTCCTTCAATCCTAGGAATCGAAACACACTCCAGTTCTATTCTTTGTGAGCATTCCACGCGTCATTTTTAGAATATTTCTTGTGTTCATCGATCTACGCAGCAGTAATATTCTAAGCCTTCTTCACTGCAATGATAATATTCATTGCACACACATGTATCTTTCACAAAAAGTCAATTTCAAGCTGGAGTACTTTTATGATGTCTTTCTGCAATTCAAATTATTCCACAGATATGCATCTACAAAAAAAATTCAAGAAAACAAATTTATTTATTAAAAGATTAGTTGAGCATCATGTTTTATTATAGAAAAATAACTTTTTATAGAATATCTTGGTTTTTTTACTTTTACGGAACTCAAATGATTGCAGAATTTTCTACAGCTTTAATTAAATTTCCTAACATTATTAGTGGTATGCATGTCTCGACAACTGCAGTCAGAAAAATATAATCAACCAATCAGGTAATTAACCTTAATAAGAACATGCAGATATATTTCGACTTACAAAGTCATCGTCAGTTTTACAAATTATTCCCTCTAAATTTACTAGATTTTACAATAATAATTATAATTTTTTAAATTTTGAAAAGTGGCAAGTTTAATTTATAAATATAGTCTTCTTTTGTGATCAAACTTGGTTGCAAAGATTTTATAAAAATACTCTCAATAATTTGTTCCTCCCACCATTAACTAAGCTTTTTGTTGTATTTGCTTGAAATGCTCGCACTTTTAACGTTTTTACTATGGTTTCTTGTGCCCAAGCCATGATCCGTAGTGCCCCTGTTGGTGACCTAAATAAGGATTGTGTCATCTCAGCACCCACAAACATTGAACAACTCTGTTTTAATCCATCCAAATTCCAGAATCTTGCTGCAACGTTTATACTTCCAGCACCACTACCATAATGTTTACTTTGAACTAGGTAATAAAATAATTGTACTCCCTAAGTCTGTTAATCCAAAGATACGAAGCCATGTACAAACTTTTAGAACAGTTGTGACTCCAAAACGATCCAATCGCCTACTCAGAGCTTACATACAATAGCGAAAGCCATGGGGGTAATTTTTGAAAATCCCATTGAGGTTGCTGGGAAAAGTCTCATTCCAACAGAATGTGAACGGAAACGAATTCCAGTAATAAAAAGTAAAGAATTCCCAAAGGGCTTCCGCATAAATATGCTGAATTTTCCATCAAAATTGCCAGTTAATGACCAGTTTGCATTTCTTCAGTATAGATCAGGTCTGAATGAGTTTTCGAAAGTTAAAACAAAACAATATAACATAGAAACCATTTGAATTCCTTGCAAACCACAGTAAAAGTACAAGTCTACAATTGGGAAGAGCAGTGCGAACTGTCCTCATGGAGTGAAGTAACGAAAAGCCGAGGTGGCTTCAATGCAGTTGAAGAACTCATGATTATTTGTGATTACCTTGCCATTACCATTTGATATAACTGTCTCTACACAGGACATAGTAAATTCATAAATGCTTCACACCTTCCTGCTCCTGAGTGGGTTGCTGAGGTGCACAATGTTTACAAGAAAGCTGCATATGAAGCACGTATGGAAAGACTTGAAGAGTGGAAGAAACAGAGAAAACTCAAGCTGCTTAAGAAAAATTCTCAACGCTTGTCTACAGCCCAAATCCCTCTCAGGCAGAAGAAAGCCCTAAGCCAACCTCTGTATTGTCTGCCAGTCGAAGGGACCACCTGCGCAAGCAGAGTGGTAGTCACTCGTTCCCTCGGAAGAGGAAGACCACCTCTCCTTTGCCCGAATCCCCAAGTAATGTACAGACACCATAAAATCCGTTTGTTAACAAGAAGGTTGTAAATTTTAATATTAATAGCATTGCAAACCAACAAATTTGTAAAAATAGCAGAAAACACCTATAAATAATCCAGATTATGTCTTTCTTCAAAAAACGAAAATTGCGGATATATCACCTGCAATGGAAAACTACTGTACTATGTAATTCTAGTAGCCAACAACTAACTTTAAAATTTCAAAGCCCCACTGCCCAAATTTTTTATCAAAAATAAAAGTTAATTTTATCAATCATTACCTAGGTAAGGATGATTATAAAGACACAATCAATTTCATTAACCGCTCACTGGCCTCCCTAAGTTTTCAATCTTTGATACGTGATTCTAATTATTTCTACTTAAATGAAGACGTCCCTTACATCATCTAATTTAACGTTAACTAGATATAACTATCTCAATAATAACTTTATCGGTAAATTCAATTTAATTGACACAGCTGTTTTTACGGAAAATTTTTCGCATACCTATTTCAATACTACTAATATATAATCATCTTGCATAGATAATTGTTTTGCTTCCCAAGATTTAAATATTTCCAACTTTAGAGTTTTACACTTAAATTTTTCCAATCATAAGCCTTTAATGATGACATTTTTCACAAATAAACCAAAACGACCAGGTGTCTGGCGAATGAAAACTAATCTACTGAATAATAATTATCACGAAATTGCATCAGTTATTATTTATTCCTTAGAGAATGCAACAACTGCTAATATTCAAATTAAATGGACAATAATGAAAGGAAGGATTAAAAGCTTTCTGCACGCTAAGCAGAAAACCATTGAAACAAATCGCTTTTATAAAGCCAGATACTACGAAAACAGCTGAATTTTCTGTCCACCTGATATGTATAACTATAATATAACGAACTTTAGAATTATTTTGAAATTAATCTGCGCAACATCCAAAATCTACAGGCCCAGAACGAACTTGAATATATTAAGAACATTGAGCATGTGGTTAATGAAGGCAGCACTAAGGACTTAAAAACTATATTAAGAAGTCAATGGATGAATTAAATATTGAGCTCGTAAAATTAGAAAACTCACAGATAATCAAGAAGAAATTATGAACACGTTCACTGATTTTTATAAGAATCTTTATAAAAAATCCGATGCTCGAATCGAAAAGAACACGTTGATATATCCGCAAATTTCATTAGATGATAGAAATGTTTTGAATCAAGAAATATCCATTGACGAAATTTTCCATGCAATCGATAAACTAAAAAATTCTCCAGGAACTCATGACCTTAACACTGCTTTCTATAAATCCTTTTGCTCAATTCTTGCCCCGCACTATTTATTACTTCTAGAATTTATTCTACAAAATGGCCAAATTTCTCATAGTATATCAAATGCAATCATTAAATTTTTACCAAAAAGGGAAAAGATCTCGATCATCCTAAGTCCTGGCGACCTATTTCTCTAAAGAACATGGATTTAATAATTTTATCTCATATTTTCAACCATAGATTAGGACCATTTGGGCAAAAATATATTCACGCTACCCAAACTGGCTTTATAAAAGCGAGAAACTCATCCCTAATTATCTCAACAATTCAATGCATTGTAGATATATGTCGAATAAACAACATTGATATGAGAATATAAATATTGATTTTCATAAAGCCTATGATTCAATTGATCATGAATACTTGTTTCAAACTCGAATTGCCAGAAATTATTTTGAATCTCATTCGCGCTCTATATTCCAACAACATATTCTACCTGTTAATCAATGGTTTTCTGTCTCTAGCAATACATGTACAAAGGGGCGTCCGACGGGGATGCCCCCTGTCATGTATGCTGTTTAACTTTGCAATAGAACCCTTCCTAAATCAAATACGAGACTCACGCCAAATTAAGGGATTTATGTATAAGAACATAGAAATAAAATATCTTGCATTTCCAGACGATATCACTAATTGCATCAAATTCAAACACCTGGACGAATTTAGCAAAATCCGCAGACTATATAAATAAACAAAAATTCATCTTCATGGGCATAAACAAAGCAAAAGAGTGGTCTAACGATTGTACATCTCATCATAACGAAACATTGCTGCTAGGTGTAGGCCTTAAAGCATCTGGAAACAACTCTAATAATAATGATAAATTTCTAAATGATAATAAACTGCTAATTAATTTTATAACAAATCGTAAGATGTCAATATTTGGTAAAGCTAAGGCTATTAAATTATATATATATTTTTTTTAATTGGAATTTGTCGTTTCTTCTGAGCGTAATATTAAAAATATACCGAAGAAAATTTTTCTGTTTTGAAGTTACAAAACCATTTCAAAATCTATGAAAATACAAATTGTAAAAAATTAAATCTTTCATTTCTAAATCTAATACAAAATTTTAATATAAAAGGTGATACCGTAAATCCTCGTGTATAAGTCACACTTGTGAACCTAAAACTTTCTTTAAAAGTTTAGGGTACGGATTATACGCACAGTCTACAAATGATATCTGTAAACTTCTCACTAAGTTCGGGGTTATGATACATTTAGAATGCGAAAATGGACTTGATTCCATTCTTCGACGCATAGATCAAAGTCCTCGGAATGGGATGGAGGAGTTTCTTCTTCATGCTCCCTTAAAACATCGTTCTTTGCTCCATCCATTGCATTGCTGATGCAATATTACTGGAAAAAATTAGTGTTGCATGGCAGATGACGCTTATACACGATGCATATGTAACTCACTACACAACCTTCAAAGATGGGGTGCGGCTTATATATGAGGATTTACGATATGTACAACAATCTGATAATTTGAATAATATAAATATAAACACTAATATAATAGAACAATTTGAGAGCTTTTCAATGCAAACTGCTTTAGAGAGCAAACGTGCTACATTTATAACTTAATATTGACTAATCTATGCTCCAGATACTCATCAATGCCATACACAGATCCTTCTCTTCCAATACCACTTTCTTTTATTCCACCAAATGGGACCATTTCGCTCGAGACAGAACCTTGATTTACCCCGATCATACCTACTTCCAAGCGCTCACTTACTCTGAAAATTTGAGAAGCGTCGTTCGAATAGAAGTAGCCGGCGAGTCCGGAAGCAGTGGAATTGGCAAGCTTAAGTACTTCAGATTCATCAGAAAATCTAAAAATGATTGATGATAATGAAAAAAATGTAAGAGGGTAAGATTATTTATGTTGTTAAAAATATTTATTCTTTACTTTCATTAACCAAGAAAAAAAATCGTATTGCTTAGTAAAAAAAAGTAATATTTGTAAATATATTAACAATGAACAGCGAAAAAACAATATCCGATCTAAGAACGTTCTTAGAAAATAACATTAAATCAAAGAAAATAGCGATGAATAAATGAGCCAGTTGACATAATTAATATATCAGGTACATCTACATCTACATGTCACTTTCATTCAGAGCTCCTTGAAAATTAGAAGGATGTTCGCCAATATATCCAATATATTACAGAATAAAATGCAGTTAAGAGCAAATTGATAATGAAAGCACAATTCATGCATATGCTTGCACTCTTATAATGGTATTCAACTCGAGCAGAAGCAAAATATGATATTATAATTGAGCAATATCATAACATTGCCCAACAGTAAAAAAATTCAATTGCCAAATTTTTTAACCAAGTTATGGCCTTTTCAGTATGCTGACTCCAACACTGCCCTTAGATTTTAAAATTGGTTCAATTTTGTTAGTTATGATATAAGCCAAATTAATTTTCAGATATACATGAAAATAGTCATGGGGAGAAGTCATGATATATATAAATATGGAGGAATCAACACATACACCACAATCAAGAGTTCTCTATTGCATTCATGAAGGTTCTCACCTACTTTACCAAGAAAAGTATCCTATTTTCCGGCACAAAGTGGATGGCCTCCTTATGAAAATGGGAATCATTGAGTGCAACCCAAAAGACCGACGCTAGTTTCATAGATAGCGCAAAAAGAAGCGTAAAGTGTGCTTCATTACACAATGGAAATAAATACGACTTGATTCCAATTGGACACTACAAAACAGAGAAGAATACGAAATCATCAAAGCCGCTTTCAACATTTTAGCTATGCGGATCACTAGTGGTAAATTTGTGTTGACTTCACCTTCCTGCAGGGTACCTGAAGTATTCTTATTTTATCTGCTTGTGGGCCAGCCACATCTGAGAAGATATTTGTATAAGAAAATAGTGGCCCACAAGAAATGAAATGACAGATAGTGAAGCTAAACATGAATTAACCTCTATTTCCTAGTGAAAAAATCATCATTCCATAACTCCACTTGAAACTTGGCTGGATGAAACAGTGTATGAAAGACTTATCTATTAATGGTTCTTGGCTCAATTAAATTTTCAGGCAATTTCCTGGTTAAACTATTGAAAAAAATGCAGGTGCCTTGATGGGCAACAGATTTGCTTAATCAATGAATGGTGACGAGACTGTAGTTTGATCATCGCTTGTACTAGTTGTTTAGAACTTTTTGGGATACTTTAAGCAGAAAACTATGTAGAATTGGTGGAAGACATATTTTCAAAATTCTTAAATTTGAGTGTCAAAAGTAGTATCAAAGTTCATTACCTTTTTAATCATTTGGAACAGGTCCCTGACAATCTTGGTGGTTACAAAAAGGAGTCAGTAAGCAAAGTACACTCATTTGCAAAAGTTTAAGACCAACCGTTTTTATCTTTTCCATATCTCTTTTACAGAAGTTCACTATAACATCAGAAAAGACTGGTAGATGCTCACAAGCAAAGATTAAGAATTTCAAACTAAAGCAAGCGCTTTTATAGGAAAAGGAAGGAAGCGAATAACAAAACTATAAAATGCTAAAAATAAACACGTGGTCTCAAACTTTTGCAAATGACTAGTTTCTGTGAGTTGCCGAAATTAAAACACACAAGCCAACTTTTAAGTATACTCAGAAAACATTTTTTAATAGAGATAGTTATTACTAAATAATTCAAAACAATTGCTACAATGAAACTAGTTAACAGGACTAAAAACATAATTCCATATGAATTTGAAAAAAATAAAAAAACATAAAAAAACATGTTTAAAACATCGTTTTAAACGCTATATAAAACAATGCTTTAAACATTGTTTAAAATACCCTATGTTTTAAATATACCAACCCTCATATGCCTACCTTATAAGAGGTGCTACAGGCCCAAACGTTTCTTCCGTTGCAAAAACAGAATCCTGAGAAACATTAGTTAAGACTGTAGGCTGGTAGAAAAGTTTTCCTAAATTGGAAGCTGAATCTCCGCCTAAAAGTACTTTAGCGCCCTGGTTTTTAGAGGAATCAACGTGTCTTTTAACTTTACCAACTGCTTTCTCATTGATTAGTGGTCCTATTTTAGTATCAGGAAGGAAACCATCACCAACGTGGAGTTTGGAAACAGCTTCAGCTAATCTTACAGATAACCTGTCATAAATGGCGTCATGGACAAATATTCTAAAAAATAAAACTAATAAACGCCTTTTAATGAAAATATGTGAATATGATATGTTAAGAATTCGATATTGCGGTTAAACTGGAACATGTTCTCTTTCATGTGGGATAATTCTTGACAAAATATACAACTTCATGTTAATTAACGAACAAAAGAGCTTGATTAATAAACAAAAGACCTTGGATAAATAATAAAGAGAGAGAGTTCAATTAATTAACAAAGGATGTTGATAAACAAGTTTTCAAAATATTTTTATTCTTAACTACATACCTATATTTCAGCATTTCAATACTTATTTACATAAGAATATATTTTGCATTACCGAATTTCAAAACGTCACTTTTGCTTAATATAAACTTATCGCCATAATAATCTCAATGAGGAATGCAACGAAGGAATTAAATTGATTATATAAATGGAGAGCCGAAACCGAGCACGTTTTTTTAACAATGGATCATCTTCTCATATTATTTTGAACTAACGAACTGACATTTTGATTTCAAGAGTGTCATACGGAAAATCAGAATCATCGAGACGTAGATCATGTAGGCTTAATAAAATTTGATAGCTCGAATGTTGCAAACTGTCATCAGGAACAACTTGATGCCTTCCTGAAAAGAAAGCAAGTCGAGCACATTATCCTAGTAAAGTGGCATCCATAAAAGTGAGTCCTTTGCCTCATCCAACTGTTCAATAGTAGTTTTCAAAAGGTGTATCTCAGAGAGAGAACATCAGAAACAGACTGAAGACATCAAGTATAAAAATGTGCCATAAACTCGCATGATTTTGTTTGTTTATTGTTTTTCATATATAATCATAATTATTTTTGAATTTTCAAATATCGTACTATATTTGCATAAATACAGATTTTAGTATTCCATTCGTATATACTATTCGAATAAATTATATGAAAAGCTATTATAAAAAACATTTCACTTGGAATCACTGTTGGTGATTGGTAAACGATTACCTTACCAGTTATTTATTGCATCAAAATGACAGGTAGGATCTGCATAACATTAGGACAAATTACTCGGTTTCTCTATAAAGCGAGTTATTATGGAACAAAAATATTTCTGAACAAGAATTTTATTGAACAAATATGTAATTAAATAATTTTTCTAAAGGAATTTATGAAATCCATTCACAGCAATAATTTGCTTCTCTATAATTTGATATATTTATGAGAAAGAAAAGCATCGCAATGGTATTGTCACTGTCATTAAATTAATTAGCTTTTCTATTTTAGGAACTACATATTGGAATTGCTAATCTAAAATTTACAACGCCAGTAGAAAGATTGCTAATAGCATGTTACAATTGTATTTACACGTATTTAAACCTATTTTTCTCTTTAGGCAAAACTATATATACAAAATCGATTCTTCGACATCACAGACAAAATTTATGAAAAATAGATGTTATTCAAGCTAATATAAAGTTAGCTTCGAGTATTCGAAATAGCGAGTTCAGCTTTGCACCCAGTGTTGGTCGATTTAAATCACTTGATTTAAATCATTGATTTAAATCGGATTTAAATCATGATTTAAATCAAAGCACATTATTAGTTAAATTATTGATTTAAATCAAGTACACTAAAAGAGATGCAAGTAGTGTATTCTAATTGTTTTGAAGTCATTGCCCTGATATTGGAATGAATTGGTCAGCCCTGAAATGTTGTTTTGCATGTTTTTTATCTTCAGTTTATTTCAAATTGATGAAATTATCGTATTTCATAAATAGTAGTATCAAAAGGATTTCTAATATTTGCTACCTTGGAAGATTGTCTGGGTAAAATTGAAATTTAGGTAAAAAAATCCGATTTAAATCAATAAATCCGATTTAAATAAAAAAATCCGATTTTTTTGATTTTTTAATTTAAATCGGATTTTTTCCCAACACTGTTTGCACCTACAGTCGAGTTCGAGTACTCTAACTCCTTTCGAATTTCGAGTACGCGCAGGGCCCTAGTAGCAGTGAAACTAGTTTTGGGAAGCCGGAGATTGCGAAAGGTGATAATTGTTGTGTTGCACTGGGTGCATCAATTGTGATTTTAATTTTTCTTTCTACCATGTGACATAAATTAGCAAATTTGGAATTAAAGTATAGACGTCTATCAAAGAATTCGAAGACTTGAACACTCAGAAGAACACCACGAATTGCTGTAATAAATTTTCATAGATTCGTGGTGTAAGAATCATAGACGTTGTTTAAATAACACTCATGTTTGTGAGTGAAAATCCCACAAAATCTATTTGCCAATATGCATTTCGTTACAACTTATAATTTGGAAATAATTTTAGATAAACATGTAAATAATTTCGTTTCAAGAAATTGGAAACAATAAATGTTTGCATTAACGCTAATCCTTACAACCTTTTTTATGTACGTTAGTTTCACAAAAAGGTTATTATTGAAATAGCAATGCTAGTTTGGCACAAAGATACTATGGAATAAAAAGTTTGAAAAAACACTAAAAAAATTTTTATCCAAACATTTTTGCGGACGTCAGAATTTTTTGCAAAAATTTTGATAAAAATGCTAAGAGATGTCTTATGTCAAAATGGTTATTTTTTTTAGCAACTTTTAATCTTTTTCTATTCAAAACATAAATTATAAGGTCTAGAAATAACTTTTTATGTTAAATCATTAACTGCCAGAAATTCATTCGAGTTTTTTAAAATTGTGCCAGTACCCGAGCATACCGTAAATCTTTTACGTTTCATTCGCTGGTAAATCCATACTCGCACATCACTAGCCTATATACTAGTTATAAAAAGCATAAATTTTTTATTAAGGGCTATTATTATCTACTAATTAAATTCGACCTAAACAATTTGAGCATAAATGGAAAGGATATAAATTTTATAATAATGGTTATTGTAAATCTGTGTTTTATGACAAAACAATGGAATATTTTTTTTGCAAACTAATCCTCTGAAATTTGGTACTCAGATGCCTTGGAATAGGAAAATTTTATTCTTATGCTTTACAGTATCATTAGTAAAATATCTACAAATTGAAATTAACAGCAGCACTTATATTTTTATAGAAATCTCAACCACGGGCTTCTACTGTATATCACTGGATAGCTGGACTTTACAATAACCCTTAAGTTGTAAAACTCAGAGTGCTCCATTTATTGTATGTATCTTAACAACAATGTTAGCACGTTTAAAGCATTTGAACTTTTATGGATTCATACGACAGATAACTTAGCAATTAGTCCAAGTAGAATATAGATATGTATGCCCCTCTCTTTACTACACGATACAAAAATGGAACTGAATGACATGCCTAATATTAATTATATAATCTGACAAAGATTTGCAAATTATTTCCTATTAGGCGAAAGTATTGAGTAAGATTAGATAAAGCAGCACCATATTTCAAATAAATACATTAAAATGTATAAGTATATTCTGGAAAATAAAGTGGAATATGGCGATATGACCAAAAAAGTAGATGTGTGCTCAGGAGCCTTAAATAAGCATTTCTCCTACAATAAAATGAATCTTACATCACAAAAAAAGTTACTGTCAACACAAGAATGAGGTCTAATGAGTTCAAGTCCAAGTGGTTTGAGTGCTGTAGAATTTTTGAAGATATATTATATACACCTGTGCTCCTACTGCAATCCATTGTTGCTCTTTGACAAAGTAACAAACATGCCTTCTGGTTCGCACAAAGTCAATAGGGCTTTCTGAAATAAGTTTTTTTAATATTGCAAGACACATGATTTTGTCAGATTCTGCTTAAGGTACTAGCGCATTCCTCTGCACAAAAACTGAAGGGTACGCATTTCAAGGGACACAATAGTTTATCATAAGGAGAAAGAAGTGTCGGCCACCAGACAATGAATGGGATGTATTTTTGTAGATTAAAGATGAATTCAAATGCCTGTACGATAACAGCTTATAGTTTACAGATGCCAGTGATGTAACTCGAATAATTCATGACATCAATGTTTATATAGTCAGAGGGAAATCTAAACTCCTTAATGCATGAAAAACACCCCATGATAGGTTGTGCATTTAAAGGTATGTCACTCCCGCTCAATACATACAGGAGATTAAGAACAACGTCAGATACAACAAAATTACGGTGTTAGCAGCACCCTCAGCCTCCACATCATCAGGCAGATTCTCAACCTACAACTATACCAACTACACCTGTTCTATCGTCGCAAACGTTCACTCCTCCTCAGCTTCTTATCGCTCATGTCCAGATTTCTCAAGCACTCTCTTCTCCACGTACTCCATCACGAGACAGGTATGAGCTCGTAGTACTCCAGCATTTACTCGCAGACTACGAACACATCTCAGACAATTCCAGAAACATCTTGGCAAAGCGCATCCGTATTCTCTTCGCCATTGTCTCCTTCGGCTGGCCCGAAACTATCCGTCATACTTCAAACTCACAACTCGAATCTATTGGAGTCCCACATATCCCCCAAAATCGTCAACAGCGAAATTTCAGATACAACTCTAATTCCACCAACTATCGATACACAGATAACAATTTCAGAAACACACAACGACCTTCCCGCGTCAGACGAGGTGGTAACAGACAATAGTAATATCACTCATTGTACAGAATTCGATGACGCTCTCGCATATCAGTAATTACACTCTTTTACTCACGCCCCAAGTTCTCCAATATCCTCGCAAATCAACCCAGATTACTCCTTTGTAGAAATAACACCAACTCATACGCCAGATCCTATTATTCACTCTACACCTCTCTCCATACTTAGCCTTCGCCGTCACAGACTGCAGAGCAGCCTCCTCGGTCATTAGTTCTCAGAAAGGTTACATTTAATATCCCCGATTCAGCTGTCACTAATTTTCGATTATATGTATGCCGCATCTCTCATTTAAACCACAATGATATTATTAACCTTTTATACGATTTCCAAGCTAGGGCAACCTCTCGTTTTACTACTGAAAACAATTAGATTATTTAACTTCCTTATCTGGTAATACTTTGTCTACTAACGCACTTGCCAAATTCCTAATTCCTCAAAATAACGACTCTATTACTCAATTTTTTACAGATTCATCGGACACAATTTTTTCACACACCTTGGATACTTCTTCTTCATCTAGTCTTCCTCACATCTCGGAAACAGAATATTCTTTCGATACAGGATCTATAGACTGAGACCTTTTAGCACGTTTCACCAATATGCCAAATTGTGTAAAGCAGCTTATGAACATTCAAATAAATTTCTCTCATTACCAACCTCATGTAATAAAAACACCAGCCAGAATTGTTGATCCTCTCAAACTTTCTCATGCAGATGCTATTATAAACGCTCATTTAAGTTGTAATATTATTCCCCTTCACAGAGACGCTCACCTTTTGTATCTAGAGCTTTCTTCGTACCAAAATCCTGAGGCAAGAAACTACGAATGGTTATTGATTATTCACATTTTACCCCGAAATGTAAACCTATAAAATTCTCCCTTCGTTTATCTCCGGTCGCTAAAAAACATGTACCTCTGATGGACCACGTTTTGATTCAATTTGACTTACGTAATGCCTATTATAATCTTTCTTTTTAGCAAAAAGACAGATATAAAACTACTTTTCTAGATCATTGTGGTCGTTCTTTCTATTTTAATAGCGCCCATATGGGTTTATCTTATTCTGCGGCACCCTGTCAATTGCTCGCTAATTCGATTTTGAATCCTATTCGTAGACATTGTTCAGTAGCCTGGGCTCACGGTGACAACCTTCTAGCTTTTGATATCAGTAAACTTACTATTATTAATCAATGGCACCACACCATCAATAATCTTGGAATACAATGCATTCAGCTCTCGTCATCTACTGGTCTCTACGGAAACGAATTTCCTTGGTTCCATCTATCAACTTCTAAACGATCAATCTCAGCAACTCCCGAAAAACAATATCTAATCAGATTATTAGCAGAAATACCACTACATCAACTATCAGTCAAACCGCGTCAACGCATTTTAGGACAGTTTACCTTCATATGCCCTCTTATCTCCACTTTTAACGTACTACGCCCATTATATAATGTTAATGATCCACGTTTCATTATAGCACATAGACTTACAACTTCTCTTATAATAAATTCCGATTTTACTATGACTTGGTCGTCTTCAATATTCTCCTTCAACACAGACATTTGGTATACTGATGCTTCAAACTTTTCAATCGGAATTATCACCCCAGACAATTCTTCTTTTTCTTTTCGTGCCCACTATCAAAACACATCTTGCAAAAAGAAGCCCCCGCAGCAGCTATCACCATCGTATATGCAGAGGCCGGGTCTACAATTATCAGTGACAACTGGTCATTAGTTCAAAGACTCCGGTCAGGGAAGTTATTTGGTCTTCTTTATCTGTTTGCTGTTACCCTCACACATTAATATTGAATTTTTATTAACGTAAACTAAACAAAATTTTAATGATGTTTTCAAAAATCATTAAAGCTGTGTGTAGTATATATACCCCATACATACAAATTCGGACACAAAACATTTCTGTGGCACTCGTCGAGGCTTATATCAGAACACTCATTTTCTTATTTCTTTCCCTGGTTTTTCAAGTTTTGCTAGACATTTTTTTCATTTTGAATAATTTTTTTGCTCAGATATTTATGTTTTCACTGGAAATAAATGGTTTTTTCCAATAGAAATGTTGATTTAAGGCAAATGTGGTCAAACAAAGCTGCTTTTGAAAGCATTGGACGGCAAATTCATTCATTGCAACATTTGTAAAAGCATGCACACCCGTAGTAATGAAGCACTGGTCTATCATTTGAAAAATATCAACGGATTATCAATTCCTGACTTGACCACTGTACAATTCATGACCTAGAATGAAGCAGTGAGGGGTAATGTAACGGCAATTCAACAATAATTGCCTTTGCTATCACACCAAACCGCAAGGCACTAACCTTTTATTACAAGCATTATTATAGCAGCATTATAAAATTATGGATTCAAATATCTTCGATCACTTTTCATTATCAGGATAAACCTTTTCAAATCCATGGAAAAGAAGTATTATATATATATATATATATATATATATACATATATATATGTATAATTTAAACATTATTTTACAATTATGCTTAACGTATTAATTTAATTTACAAATTTACAGTAATACGTTACATATTTATTTTCATCCATTATTATGTTTATATTTAACCAAAATCTTTATACCTGTACTATGAAGTTACAAACTATTTTGTTCATATTTTCGTGAAAATATTACTAACTATTTTTTAATTTAAAAGCTGATTTTTGTAAAATACTTTCAAATCGTCTCCATACCTGATGTTCAGATAATAGTAAGGTCTAAGGTATCAACACTAACTCAATTATTTTGCTTTTTATTAATAAACTGTCAACCTATTTCAGAAGCACTCTGCATAAAGCCAAATGCGGCAAGTAGTGAGTTTTTAAAGTTATGATTAAAAAATCAGAGATTTTTAAACAATTTTGGTAGTATTAGATTTAATGGATTGTCTAAGCCCAGATATGTCATAATTATGTAGTAAATACAAAAATAAGCAGCAATGCATAAATGCTAAAATGATATACATTTAAAGTAGAATACCACTTATCTCAACTCATTTACTAAAATCGAATATTTCTTTATTGAAAAATTGTAAATCCTATATAAAACAGTTAAAACTCGGTTACTTACCGATATATTTTGAATCAAATTATTTATAAAGGTGCCGTCCCTACAATTTTTCCTGGCATGCCCAAATATAAATAGGCCTGTAGAGTGAAGTCTTACTGTAACCGATGCCCAAAGGTGTTCTAACGAAAATAATAAGATTATTGAACTGGAAAAAGAAATGTTAAAAATTTTTTAGTTTTATAAATGAATTGCACAAAAAGCTACATGATAGTCTCATTTCAGGAGAATTTCGAGTATTTATGCATGATGCTGGAACATTAATCTTAATTGACATGAAATTAACAATTCAGTTGTGTCTATAAGCCACTCTTTAACAATTAATGAAGACTTTTCATTCACTGGTTGCATTTCACATAACACAGTTAAAAACAGTTTCTTCTCTGATATAATTTCATTAAAAAATGGTAATGTTAAAATAATTCCTGAAATTCTTAATATTTTGGCGTGTTTATGTGCTATGAAAAGCTCAGACATTAAAGATGTTGATTATTACCTGTCTTGGGCTACCGAAAATCTAGACAAGGCAGCTTCTGAAGAAAATGATTGTTCTACGTCATCCTATTCATGGTCGTCGATAGTGTTGACATACTGTATATTTCCTACTTAATTTTCTTCTAAGGTTGAAAACTTTTTTTTGAAGGAAAACATTTTATTGTTGCCGAATGTATTTAACATTTTCGCTTCGTGATTCATCAATTAACACATATTTAAAAATGCGTATTTCCAATTTGAATTCATTAGAAAAAAAGTTGATTCTGTCTGCAGATGAAGTGTAAACAGCCAAAAAGTATGAATTTTCTAATAGCACATTTTATGGACTATCTGAATCAGAAGTTGGAAAAAAATTCTTTGTTTTGTGATGTCATCGTTTGCTGGACCTTACAGAGATGTTGTCTGTATGTTTGTAGTCTCTAAATTAACACCATCAATTCTTGAGCAAAATTTCAAAAATATTTGCAAAATTTTAACGAATGTAGGTTTTGAAATATTAGCATTTTGTCTAGACAATCATTGCCTACGCTACATGAACAACTTTTGTCGTCCGAACGAACAACTTTTATCGCCAACTTTTGTTGTTGATTTGGTATGCTACACAAACGATTTTAGTTGCCGATAAAAATTGTTGATAAAAGTTGTTCATTCAGCATAGTGTTACAACAACTTTTTATGATTTCAGTTACTTCATTGTAAAATATTTAAAAAAGAATAACAAGCTCAAAACCTTCTAAATACATTAACGCTTAGTATGGAGAGAATTTAAATCTTTTTAAAAAATTCGAACATTTCTAAGAAAACTTGTTAATCTATCCAACAATCTCTGCCACAGCAATAAGCTTTAATAGAAATTTTCAACATTGCATTAATGTATGTTCTCCAATAGATGGATCCATGCGCCGAAATTTTCAAAGTTGGTAATAGGCTTGGAGAAAATTCTTTGTAAATGCGGAAAAACGTTTTGTCGTTTGAAGCGGACGCTAGGCTGTTTACGGTTAAGAAAAATACCAAGAGAGAACTTCTGATCAACTAAACATTCTCGAATCTGCAGTGCACATTTTATTGCAGGTTTTATTTTTCAACGTACTGATCAGCACCCCGAGAAAGACCTTAAATTATATTTTTATGTTAAATTAATACAGTTTTATGATAACTAGTTATCAAGCAATTCAATTGACTTGTTTCTAATTCATTGTTTATTACATTTTGTATAAAATATGAAATAGGAAGCACGTTTAACTTTTTAATAGAATAATCATTACATGCATTTAATACAATTTTATAGGCACGTCACTAATTTTAATACTTATATAGCCCCGAAATAGTAATATATTAAGCATCAAATTTATCAAGATTTTTATATTCCAATTGTAATTATATCTGCAAATACTTGAATAATTTCAATTTTTTTTAAAAATTGTGTTTACAGAAATAGGTTGCAAGAAATTGAATTAATATTCTGCTGTTGAGACCAGAAATAGATGTTGGGTTATATATTTATGTGTTACAAATTACTGAGGAACAATTGTTTGTTAAGTGGTTTATTTTTAAGCCAGTTAATTTTACGCAAATTAAAAAAGGTCTTTCTTCATAAAGGAGCTATACAAAGTAATTTTCCAAATTTGCCTCAATATTTCTGTACACCAAAGTGCTAAATCACGATCAAGTTATTCATCATTTTGTGAACGCCATTAAAAGAAAACGTCGCATGAATGAAGGAAATGAAATTTTCTTAGAATCGGACATTGTATACTCACTCGATCAATTAGTGGAAAAATATAATTACCTGCAGACTGTCATTACGAAAAGATTTAGCTATTTCCTAAGTGAAACTTAAGGTTCACATTGTATAATTTTCTTGAAACCACAGTAAATTCTCTGATGTGTATAACTTCGAATGAGTCACTTTGCATATTTAAAAGAGATGGGATGTTGGATTTCTATGCCAGTAAGAGTAATTCTTCCCAACCTATTATACGTTCCAAGTTTCGTGATCTTCTCTCAGTTTTTGAAAAGATTTATAAAATCAGTGAAGTGCTTAACATCTTATCAAGATTAATTTTAATTTCTGAAAAAACGTAATAGTGAGTTTGATATGTAGCTAGATTTTCGCAAAACATATCTTGAAAAATCTATAAATACTTTAAATAATTACGACATTTCTATAACAATTGCATTTATTATGGAAAAGTAAGCATAATCGAAAATACAGTGTATTTCTTTTGTCTTTTAACTATTTACTGCAAACACATAGTTTAAATAAAATATCAATTTTTGGCTGATGAGAATTTACTCTATCTACCAACTCAGCGATATCTGCGCCATCTTACTTCTGGAATACGAAATTCAAGTACGATTGAATATTCGCAAATCCTGATAATTTAGTTTATCTGATATTGATAAGACTGTGTTACTCATTGAAGATAAAATCTACAGTTCATGAAAATGTGAATTCTCTACTGGCCAATTTTATTGTCTTACTGGTGATGGTTGTAAAAATTCGCTAACTTCTGGAGGCTCTATCAATATAGATGAATCCGACATTGATTACCTTCTCTCAATGGTAGAGCATTCAGATTTACAAAAAAACCAAGCATTGATGTTATTTATATTGTGTTTTATTCTTGGAAACTGTTTGACTGTATTTTTTAAACCTTGTAACACTGGCCGTATGGCAGGGCTGGCAGACTGGCAAAAAACAGAGGCCTTGCCTCTGAGGAGGGCCTTATCTTGATCAGTAACGTAGGCAGAGTCAACAAGTGCCTAAGGAGATAATGTTTGTGATGTAATTCTAAATGCACAATAATTATTGTGCATTGGATGTGGCTCAATATTATGTTCGACTAAAACAATATATTAAATCAAAAAAATATGGTGTTTTGTTGCAAAAGTATTGACAGTTCATTTCCCATATTCAAAAAATTTAATGTTTACATAAATCGTGTTGAGGACTATTGTTGTGTAGATATGCTCTGAATTTATTGTTTCTGTAACAGCAACAAAATAAATATCATCAGACTATAAGCCGTCAATTTGTCAACAAATAGGAATGAGGAAACAGTTGATTAAAACGTTGAATGACAGGCCAAAGGCGTCAAAAAATTTATTATTAAAATAAAATCAATCATTTTATGTGTTTCTGTTCACATTCTATGGCGTCAACAGCTCGTAACATGAAACAAATATTTCAGAGTGGTGCTTCTCAGCGTAAGAAAAGGCACAACGATGCAATAATTTCAAATCGACCTCGACTGACTTCATTTTTCATTATGGACTTTCTATGGATCAGCTGACAACAGATTTGTACAAAGATTTTCAAACTGGCGAGTTAGTGAGCATGAGTCGAGCAAACAACACTCAAATGCAGCTGAAACTTTTATGATCCGAAACCACGAAACGCTCCAGACTACACTCATAGACATGTTGTTGAGTGCGTTATCAATGTTGTCTTGCTGCTAATAAGACAAGAGTTGGCCTTTAGTGGTCACCGAAATGAAGATGAATATAATTTTCTGATCCAAACACAAATCAGGGTAACTTTTTAGAACTGATAAAATTGCTAAGTAAGCATTATTCCACTCTTTCAGCTCATCTGAGTGAGATTACCCAAAGCAGTGAAGCTGTCTGAATTCGATCTATAAATAGAATTGGAAAGCCTGGTAAGCGCGGATCCCTAGTCACGTTTTTTTAGCAAAACAATTTATTTCTAAGTATTCAAGTTCTGTACAGCATGCAGAATATAACAACTGCAGAGCAATGCACTGTTGCAGTAAGATTCATCGATGCAAAGACGGGTAAAATTCGAGAGGCACTCTTTGCTTTAAAGCATCTCTTTACAATGACAGCACATCATTAATTTTCAACAAAACAGGCTGAACCTGACAATACAGGACTTGATATACAAAACTGCGCATCCTCTGCATTTGATGGTGCCGTTGTAATGCGAGGAAAATTCTCCTGCCGTTACATCTTTTTACATGCTGCATTTGTCATGTACTTAATCTTGCCATCGTTGACTGTACATCATGTATACCAGCCACCATTACACTTTTTGGACTTCTTTAAGAAATACCTATCTTCTTTCGTGACTCTGCTAAGCGAATGAATTTATGGTCGGAACAAAGAAAATTATCAATTGGATTGGGAAAACTAAAAAAGCTAAACCTCATTGGTAAAACAAAATGGGGAGCAGTGCGAGATGTTTGATAAAGCTCTACGGATCCTTTTTTTAAGAACAATCGAATGCAAACAATGCTCTTCTGGTTGACATCATTTGACATTATTACTGCTTTAGATTTTTTGTAGAAAACGAGAATTTCTTTGATTGCAAGTCAATGCATAGTCCTAGATCACTTCTACAAAATTTACTTAAATTTGAAAATGCGCCCATAGCCTTCATTTTTCTAAGAATCTTCGACGTAGCTTACCGGTCTCTGATTATCTTCAATCCTCAGGCATGGACTTGTCACACACAGCAATTATGCTACAAGATTTAAAGAAATATATCGATAACATCAGTCGTGACTGGACTACTGTCCTTGAAAATACTACTAAATTTGTCTTTCAAGTAAAAAATTTAATTGATGAGGCCACGAAACTTCCAAGACGCAGAAATGAAACAAGATCACTGTTGGATTGTCTTCAAATTAATAGGTACAACGTTATTATGGACACCGTTCTTATGAGTATTACAACACAGTGAGCACAATAGACTATTAACAGAGTTTGCCTTATTGATCCTAGGCACTTTAAAGACCTGGAAAGAAACATTAATCACCATAATTTTAGCAGCATTTGCACTATTTTGCCATCAATCGATTTAGTACAATTGAAGAATGAGTTTCACAGCTTAGCAAACAATTGGAAGAAGTTGAGGCTGAACATTACCGAAGACAGCTTTGAAATGCAAGCAGAGATTGAAAACGAGGAAGAAGCGGAGGGTTAGATTGCTGACCTTGAGCCAGAGGATGAGGTTGCTGACGTTGACTTTAAAATGAATAAATGCAGCAAAAATAGTAACTGTCGCAGCTGTTTTGCTTGCGTATTCTTGGTGTTAAATATATATAATATGTGCAGTTCCACTTACTATAACTTATGCAAGATTTATAAATATCTTTTGACGTTGTCAATCACAACAACATGTTGCGACTGCGCTTTTCTCAAAGCTAAAAATTATCAAAACCTGAATAAAGAAACGCAGTGACGAACAAACATTTAGAAAAAATGCTTGCACTTAACATTGAATCACGTAGTTGCGATTTTAGCAATCAGATGTCATAGAAAAAATCGTGCAGTCATCGCAAGAACTCGCCAGGCAGCTCATAATTTGATGGGAGCTTGTGCCGTGGTGCTTTGTCATTTTAGGTCAAAACTTATTTTTACGTTTTATTTAGAAATTTACGTATTTTACTGTGTTGCTGTTTAAATAATACAATTAATATTCTGAAAATTCACAGAAAACATCATTTACAGGGTAGCAATTTGTAGAGTAAAAAATGGCACAATTGTCTACAAATTCCGCTAATTTTTGTTAGCTTTCTGAGACGCTCTGGGAGCACTAGATTTCCGAAATTTCCTTGGAACTGCCTCAGCCTCAGACACCAAGGCAGCCAAGCCGCCCCTGCCTGTAATCACTGTTACAAAACTTAGTCAAAGTAAAGATATTCACCTCCTCTTTATTGAATTATTTAGGCTGGTTTGCTACAGAGAAAATTGCGTTCTTTCATGTATTTGCCATAATATTGCTAAAAATAATTAATACCCGGTAAATAACATTTAGTAAGTTCTTTTTTATGTGACTTTCATGTATTCATAAAACTGGTATCAAGCAAGTTTGTAAAATTACTCTAGATCAATTTCTATACTTATGCTTTTAACGAATTTCTTACAGTAAGTTTTAAAATATCAACTCCGCACTTTATTGTATTGAAGAATGGAATTTTGTAACATATTAGTTTATCAGAATTACATTTTTACTTCAGTTTAACATGGAGAGAACACCAATTCAATTACTCTGCTATACTTAAAAAATTAACTCATTTCATAAAGATCCATTGGAAAATTGGCCCTGATAAAAATTATCAATTTCTTGTTATCTCTGAAATTTCTAAATTTACAACTAAAATTCGTATACCTACTACCTTTTTAAATTATTCTGAATAAAGAAAACAAAATCCAAATATGATTTTTTTCTTAACATATGCACTAATTGATACACATTTGATAGTGTATTCTCCCTTTTACATGTCATCAGAGAATCAAAGACATAATAGTAAAATAAAGTACTTATATATAGCATTTATGCAATAATCGATCATAAACTTAATGCAATTGCATTGCATTTTTGATATTATTTTCATGTTGTAATTACCGCTATACTCGCTACAGTACCGCAGTGTTAATTCCATTTGGCTGGCTTGATAAAACCCTGCAATAAGTATCATCTCACGTGCTCACAAAATCCACAGGAACATCTTGAAAATCACTATTTTTGTACAAATTTGGAAGATCAGCCCCATCCGCGGCCATCTCCAAACCAGATACCTCAAACATTTGAAAAAGTCATATCACTCTAGAGGATAGAGGTGAGTGTTGACCAACCAGTCTGACAGCTTGATATGCGACACTTGTTTAACTCAATTTTGTAAGAAATTCGTTTTTAGATTAATTGCACACTATAGATAATGAATAAAACATATTAAACGATTTGCATACAGTCAAAATGACCCAACTCCATTACTACAATAGAAGGTCCTATAAGGATCGTCTAAATCTACTAACTACATCGCATATTTTTTCTGGCGCAAAATTACATAATTAACCAATGGGGCTTGTCAAGCCGTAACGGAATTTCATTTTCACTGTTAAAATGGACGCTACTCATTCAATACTGAGTTACTTTTTATGTGTCATGTGTGACTCCTTAGTAGGTTCGTCAATAAAACAGAAATTTTTTGAGGAATTCATATTTCTTTGATCTATGAACACAAAACTACTTGATAACGGAATTTCAAAAAGTTAAAATTACTTTTACAAGTATATACCATTTACATCATAACATACAGTATAAAATACGTATATGAGAAATGTTATATTTCTTTAGGGTTAGTACATTATCTTATTACCAAATATTGGCATAGTTGAAATATTAATTCCATTAAAAATTAAGAAACTAGTTGGTTCTACATGGTAACGGAATTTCAATGGTCCTGTAGCAGGCATAGATTTTAATTTTGACTAATTTTTACCATTATTCTATATTATTTCATTAATATCAATATAATTAAATTCTTATAAGCATATTAATATATATATATATATATATATATAGACAAGCCAGTTT
>CABFPE010000099.1:918719-935506 GCA_900660155.1 Hofstenia miamia
ATTAACCAGTCAAGCCGTAACGGAATTAACGGAATTTCATTTTCACTGTTAAAATGCATTCAATACATTCAATACTGAGTTACGTCATGTGTGTCATGTGTGACTCCTTAGTAGGTTAATCAATAAAACAGAAATTTTTTGAGGAATTCATATTTCTTTGATCTATGAACACAAAACTACTTGATAACGGAATTTCAAAAAGTTAAAATTACTTTTACAAGTATATACCATTTACATCAGTATAAAAAGTATAAAATAGGTATATGAGAAATGTTATATTTCTTTAGGGTTAGTAATTAATATTATTACCAAATATTGGCATAGTTGAAATATTAATTCTTAAGAAAATTAAGAAACTAGTTGGTTCTACATGGTAACGTAATTTCAATGGTCCTGTAGCAGGCATAGATTTTAATTTTGACTAATTTTTACCATTATTCTATATTATTACATTAATATATATATAATTAAAGTCTTATAATATAAATATGTATATATAAAGCAGAACAGCCTAAGCATAATCTTAATGTCTCACTCCAAATTCGAAGAATCGCGTGACCAATTCTAAAATGTATTAAAGTTAAATCCGTACAATGCAAAATAATCTTTGACAATGTCAACTCATTCTATTAAAGAAAAGCATACAGACACGGTGCAAGAAGCATGCATCCAATATGTGACTTATGTGACTATTCTTTAGCATTTACCTGTATGCATCTATTAGTTGCGTTTGTTTTTTCTAAAATGCAATTTTGCAGTAGTTTACGACTATGTTGAAATATATTATAGTAATCCTTATATTTAAACTAACAATTGAAAGTTATATTTTGAACAATAACTTATAATTACTATTGTAAAAAAAATGCAATTTCAACTAGTCAGTTACAAGGATATCAATGCAAACCTAGTTTTAATAGAAGCAATTGGATCCAACAGATTTCAATTGTTCCGCGCATTTCAACTTACCATTTTCCAGGTAGTCCAAGGCATTTCCATGCCGAACTGAGAGAAATTTCCAGGCAGTAATGTGGTATTCGCACGACTGCAATTTTAAATTTCCAGCTAGGTTCAGACAGAAATTAACGTAACCAACCCGATTAAATGAAAATTCTCCCCACAAGTAAAACATTAGTTTATCAAACAGATACAAGCAAGTGTGGACGTGGGTGGATATGCCCATGTGAGTTGCTGTTATACCCACATCTGCACGAGTATGGGTGTGGGTTGGGTAACTAATTTTAAAAGTGCAAGTATGATTTTAAATTTTATTTTCAGGCTGTCATCAATATATAAATATGAGACATGAAAAATTAGATGGAATATCAAATAGTGTATTCTTCTACATTCGGAGCATGCTAGACTGATATTTCATTGTCGTCTCGTCTCCAGTCCTATGCAAAAGTATTTCCTATTTATGATACATCACGTAGACAAAGTCAACAACTACACTGAAGTAAACCATATTATTATGTATACTGCACGGTGATATATTTTGTACTATAAAATATTTTGGTATGAGGAAACGAATATTTTTTCTAAGGAAAACCGCGGTAATTTTTTTGAAAAATCTGCAGGTCTGGTGCGGGTGTGATTTTTGTTAGCTACGGCTGTTGGTGAGGGCTGATGTGAATTGAGTTGGGTACCAAAATCTGTACCCACGTCCATCCTTGGATATAACAATATAATACAAAAACAACTTTTCTAATTGTAATCACGTAAAGAACTCTTTTCAACATACTAAAATTTACAGAAACACGTTTTGTTTTGCAGATAATATTCACCTGCAAAATATTATTTTGTTGAGTTGATGTCGAAAATGTGAGGCATGTACAGCTGTTATAATTGAAAACTTCTAAGGCATAATCGTTGAGAAATCACTCTATTAAAAATTTCGCAAATCATTCTAGTTTCTAAATGTATTTAAACAAGATTTTACTAGAGAAAAGCCAATGTTATTGATGCAGCCAAAAGGGTGGATATCTGTATATTGAGTTTGATGAAACGTAGTACAAACGCACGAAATACTGGCTCACTTTTGTTACTTTGTGATTGTCTGAAAATTCAATGATTCCTTTCGTTGCTTGTAAAACTAGACATGACACTAGAGAACGTCAAATAAACCATATATTTAACTAATGATAATAGATTTGTAGTAGGTGTTGGCCTTAATATAGTAGTAGCGAAAAACTATTTTTTAACCGAAGCACACTATTTTGAGAGAAAACGGCCAAATTGTTAACAAGTTGCTTGATATGTTGGAATAGAAAGATGCTTGGAAATATCACACTGAATGGTGCATACGTGCAGGTGTACTTCCTAGTTATGCTGACAATCTTCCAAATTCAAACCACATCTTGTTGCAGCAGACAATTATTATTAAATCTCCATGCTTTTGATGTGCATACTTTAAAAAATGTGTCTGTATTGGGTATGGTGCAAAATTACAAAATTGGAAAAGACCAATATCGAACTGTTGCAAAAGTAAGGAATGAAAAGCTAGGTGGAAGTATTAAAATTGCTTGGGATAGCAAAATGTGCTTAATAAAATTGCTAGACAATGGAGCGATTACCGCAATTTTAAATATTCGCCAGGAACATAATCCTACCGTCCAGTGATAATTTTGATTTATTGGAAGTTAGGTACATTATCACAACATATTTACAATGATATAGGATATAAATGTACAGTCGAAAGCTAGAAACAAATCTCAAAATAAAGACTTATACACTTGAATTAGCAGCATTTGGTGGCAGTTGGGCACAAGCCAATTTGATGCGCTAAATGTAAAAATCTGCATGACATGCGATTTGTACGCAATTATTCATAATGGGAAACAAAATGTTAAAGCTTTGTTGATGCACATGTAAAAATAGGGAGTATATAGTTTTTAGGTCAAAAATTGAAAAATTGTCTTAATAGACAACAGTTGGGTTAAAGAATTTGCCAAGCAATAAATACATCTGCCTAATTGAAAAATAAATTAAGTGTTTTAGAGAAATGCTCTAAGAGGGGATTGTTCCGAATTGATGCAGTCATCTTCAAATTTGTATGAAACTAACAGTGACATTTACATAACGTCAAGACAACCTCAAGAAGGAATACATTGAGAAAAAACAATAAATTGGCTGCAATAAAGTATAAAATTTCCAGGGAGTTCCAGATTACCAGGCAGCGCAGACACCTTGTTCAAAATATAAATTTAGAGAATCGAGAAATGAAATGAAAGTCAATTGAAATGTTCGGTATATTTATGTATGAAAATACAATACTTCATATAAGCCTAGAACTGTCGTATACATTAGATAGTCGAATTTTTATAAAAAATGTGGTTGAACTAGAAGATCAAATATCGAAAGGAATTTTTCTGCACTTACATCAAGTTACGATATGGAAATAAGAAGGTAAATTCCGGTATTACGAATCTTTACCACGCAATCAAATTAAAATATTTCAAATTACGAACTTTTACTTAAGGTTTTTTTTAATTAGCATAAATGATTGTCTAGTAGGCAATCTAGCCAATTTCAATTTTAATTTATTGAATAGCAAACAGTAAAAAATTTGATTTTTTGAGAGTTACTTTTGAATTCTCCAATTTTACACGATATATATATGCAACATACTTTCAGATTCCGAACAGATATATACCCTACAGTAATTATTAGTGCTTTATGTGGACGAGTAAAGAGTGTGGAGTAATTTCGTTAGAAGTAGTTCACACTACTCTGAATGAACTTTGCTGTCAACAAACACAATTTGTTGGAGCGTACTTTCATGAATATCAATAAAAACTAACATAACGCTGAAATGGGGAAAAGGTCTAAATAAATTCTTATTCGCAACGAATAAAAATTTAAATTATAATATCTTTCCAATATATACTGCGTTGCACTATTTCAATATGAAAAATACTAACCTATTCGCACTAACACAGGTTTGGCCAGCATTTCGAAACTTGCATGCGATTATGCCATCAACAGCATCATCAATATTGGCAGATTCAAAGACAATAAAGGGAGCATTCCCACTCAATTCCAAAGACATTCGTTTAACAGTAGATGCACATTGAGACATTAAAAGTTTACCAACTTCAGAAGAACCAGTGAACGAAATTTTACGGACATTTTTGCTAGCACATACAAATTTGGAAACCTCACTTACATTCTGTCTTGAAGCTAAAGACAGATTTGTAAGGTTCAGTTTCTAAATTTCAGCTGACTTAACTTGATATAATTAAAAGATATTAAAAAAGAGTGACGTTCAAATTCAACACGTTTACAAAATCAAAACTTGAAGTACAAAATCTTTCTAAGAATTAAAAGTATTTAGCTCAATGAAAAATGAATTCCATTCATGATCTTATATGTAAGTACACAACTACACTCACTATTCTAATAAAAATTTTTCAATAATATGAACTTACTGGTTATTACGTTAAAAACACCGGCTGGAATTTCGGACATATCTGCAAGCTCAGCTAGAGCCAAAGCTGTTAAAGGTGTATCTTCTGAAGGTTTAAGCACAACAGAACATCCAGCAGCTAAAGCCGCACCAACTTTACGAGTTGCCATCGCCAATGGAAAGTTCCAAGGAGTGATCAATGCACAAACTCCAACGGCATGACGCTGAACCAAGACACGCGAATCTTTAATAAAGGGTGAAATCTAAAGTATACACTATCGAGTAAAATTTCTAAAGGGTAACACTAAAAACGGAACTTTTATTGATATTCAGATTTAGTAACCCAACATTACATATTTGATATCAACAGATTGATTAAAGGAACTATCATTTTGAAAAAAAACTAGCCACAGTATGCAATTTCAGTAAATTCTGGGGCATAACTGACCACTGATTAAATGAATTTTTCGAATACATCGAGATTTAATGGCCGAAAATCGTAATAATAAATATCTTAAAACAGTTAAAATATTGGAACAAATTGAAGATACAACATTGAAGAAGAATATTGTATCTATTTCATATTATATTTACTCGTTATTGGTGCTCAAGCTTCCCAAATTTTTTAGAATTTTGAAAAGTTTATTTTAACTTTTTGTTCAAAAACTTAAGTAGTTTGAAGTTTGCGTAACACTAATGACCCCTTTCCTGACCGGATAGTCACTTGTGATGAAAAGAGGATCCTTTGCGACAACTCAAAACCAAAATTGAAATCGACCATAATTTTTGTAACACGTAACTCATCAAAAAATATATCCACTGATACTTACCACCCATACCCGGATTAATTGATGTATTTATCACATAAAAATTATATTTGTTAATGTAAGAAAACTTAGAACAATTAAGGAGCTTGAAATATTTTTCAAATTTTTGGAAAGAAATTCAAAGTGAAAAAATTACGACTACNCTGTCTACGAGGACAATATTTGGACTCAGCTGAAGCGGTGAATATGAAAATCCAAAACTGGCTGGACACTAAAGACCCAACGTTCTTTGCAAATGGAATAAATAAATTACCTGATCGATGGCAACGATGCATCAAGAGTGGTGGAAGCTATTTTGAACATCTGAAAGATGTTGATTAATAAATATTTGCTGGTTTTTTTCATGAGTTTTTCCTTTACTGCAGAAGCTTATGGGTACCCCCTGTATATATATATATATATATAAAGACAAGCCAGTTTATGAAATATGAAAGATAGCAGACAAATAATATGAAAAACACGATGGAGAATATAACTTATTGATACACAATTCAAAGTGAAAAATAACCTGTAAATCACCGATAACCCTCTTAGCTTCTTCAGAAAACCATTCAATAAATGATCCACCATAAGCGACTTCGGTTTTACTTTCTACCATTGGTTTGCCCATTTCGGCAGTAATTAGCTGGGCAATATCATTCCCATACTTTTCAATGTTATCATATAAACGCCGTAAGTATCGACTGCGTTCCTTACATGACATATTTGCCCACCCATCCATTGAAATGGTTGCTGCAGATATGGCATCATCTACATCACGTTGTGTCATATCCGGAACGTCGCATATTTTTTCCAGACTCGCAGGATTATAAACTGGGAAAACCTTTCCTGTGGCCGAGTCAACCCATTTTCCATTAATATAACATTTATTTTTTAATAAACTATTGGAATTTAATGAAGATAGACATCGTCGAATAAAATGAAATCTATGCATTTCTAAACATTAAATAGTAAACAATAGAAGCCATACAAATTTAGCGGATAAATTTATATTAGAAAAAAAATAAACATTGATTTTTATTGTATAAAGTGAAATATAATGACTAGGTTTCTTATCGCTGTTCTGAAATAGTTTGGGAGTTGCAATTTCATGAAATCTGCTGAATTCACAACTTGAAAGTGTTGCACCTACTGTAATTTACACTTAAACTACTCTTGAAAATAATTAGTAATAGCAATATAAAATTAAATTATACGCGTTGCGGGCAAAATAAACAAGCGCAAATCGGTGCATAAAAAATTCATATTTTTTGATAAAGTGAAGTGGTATAAATATTTAAATAGCTTAAACGGTCAAGTGTATGATGACTAATTGTTATTTAGTTATTTGAAAATACTATACATTTTAGTAAAAATCAATTAGTAGAAACGGAAGAATAGACTCATTTTTATAAACATGGTTTAAATTTCGGCTTCTTGTAAACAACAATAGTTATTAATAAACATATTATAATCGAAATAAATAGAAGGTCTTTATCTTCTCATGCAAAGTTACCTTCTAAAACGTTAATATGCTGTTAACTCATTTGTTTCTGTTAATGTTTCGGCAAATCCTCAAGAAGAATAAATTGAATTAGGATTTCGATAGCATTTAGTAAGCATAGAAATGTACATACTAGACAAATAACAATGATAAACTAGTGTTATACAAAATTACTTAATGGTGTTACATTTGCGACAGAGGTGCGCTATATAAATATACAATTTTGCACTTCTGGTAACTTCCCGTGTACAGTTGTAGTTATTCAATATATGTTTCACAATTTGGCATAACTGCAAAGCATTGCTTAGAATTCATAATTTTTTGAATTATTTAATGTACATAAGTTATAAGCTTTTTTGACCCTAAGTACCAAATAAGGAGGCTTATAGGTGGAAAAATGCAAAAGTGTAACGCACAGTTGATTTTTTTGATACACATTTACTAATATTTCGAAAGACAGTATAACTGCATGTAATGTTGCGATAAATATCACATTCTGTATAACATACCACTTCCAAGCAAATATTGCCGACAAATTGTCATCAACTATCAAAATATTGTCCAGATAATTGTTTCTATTATACTTAATTTATAAGTACATCAATTGTTATTGCAATAGAGACGAATTTTAAATACAAAAAAAACTTTTGTTAATTTCTTTCGAAACTAAAACAGACTCGTGTATAGAATTTTTCAAATAAGGGGGTCATGGATTCACAGCGATCAATAATAACACTAATAAAAAGATCACATTTTTATTCATGGAAACAAATGGTCCAAATAGAAATTATTTTTGTTAACCAAATGCCAGTAGTATTTGATAAATAAATTAGCAGTCGATGACAAACTATATTGTATATATTTGAAAATGAATGCTCTCTAATACTTTAAAGTTAAAAAGTTTCAATGGATATATATTTGACAATGTATTATATGAATATCCATGGATCATTGTGGATCAAAAATACTGGCAAAGAGATAAATATATTCATTCTTATGGTAAATTTTTAAGTAAAATTGTTTTAATTGAACAATGAAACTTAACTACTAATAAGTTTATTTTACAAATTTGACAATATTACAGTGTGTACTCATTATATTACACTATGAGATCAAACTAAGTGTTTGGCATAATAATCAAAATACTAAGCTTGCTAAAAAATCATGCGCAAAGAGATGCATGAGCAGTTTTCTGTTTGTTTCTCTTTAAGGTGTTCAAAAGAACTTAAGAAATCCTGGTGGATCTAAAATTTGTTCAGGTGATTTTTCTTAGTGGGTATGAATCCTTTATGTATCGATCTATGAACATTTTTGTCAATTGGATTGGATACGAATAGGAAAATATTCAATCTACGGTGTATCTGGCCATACCAGTGGTACCCTTATCTACCCTATTCACAGGTAGTGGGAGGTGAAAACCTTGCAGAGTCCTCCTCGGGAGGGCATCCTTATTATAAATATAATTGCACTAATAACTCGTGCATTTTGACAGTACTTAGAGAAAGAACTTTAATAAAATGCCTAAGTTACCAATTGTTGAAGATTTCGTTCACAATAATTTCTGGTTTATTAAGTAGAACTGATATTCTCTTAAGCAAAATCCTAGACAACCCTAACACCAATCTGGTAAACAAATGGCGACACATTGGATACACTTAGGGCAAAACTGCTACTGGTACCCGAGATGAGTATGTCGTATGATTAGGACAGGTAATTCTCGGCCTTGCCGAAAAAATTAGCCAATCATCTGAACCTAACATCGTGACCAAATTCAGTTTGGTTTGTTTACATACAGTGAAATGTCATCTTCCCTGGTTGCACTAAGTCGCGTTTTCGTTTCCTATGACTACCTCAAAATTCATGAAATCCACGGCGGTGCTCTAGTAGTATTCTGTTATAGTTGTTTAAAGTGAATTACTGCTAAAAGACCAAATCACATTTCCGATCACATCAATTCTGCAAGTCACTCAAGAGGCGTTCAGCTACGAAGACCGAGGTAAAGCGTAATAGCGGCGAATAGTTTGACAAGAACAAATCGCCAAGAAGATGTATTCTTGCTGGAACTCACTGAAGCATGGCTTGGAGCAGGACTACTCTTATCGGCATTTTTCAACGAGAAATTGAAGACAATCCTGGAGAAGGGTTTGAAAAGAAATCTCCCATGTCGTAAAAATTAGAAATGAATTGTGCTGTTTGGGCAATGGAAGGGAAAATGAAGAAATAACAGGAACTTGCGCATGATGCTCCAGGACTATCTCCAGTTTGATTAAACTGATTTTCAGGGTAGCAAATACTACGCTATTCTGATGGGAATTCTAGATGAAATTAGAGTTAATAGTCCAAATCTCGTTCAAATTACAAGAGAAGATACTGGAAATCTGGCGGTTGAAATTGATCTTGAAAAACTAGAGGAAGTGAGTGTCAAGAATGCTGGAAATCGCAAAAAGAGCTCATGGAGAGGGAGTGGCGAGCCCAATGAAGATGGCAATTTATAGTTTTGTGATTTCAACTTCGATGGACACAGAGTGACTTTTTCAGTTCTACAACATTTCTTATCTGATCGACCCAATATCATGGAAGAAACAGTACAAAAGCTTATTTTTGTGCAATACAACTCAAATTTGTAACTAGATTTGAAATTCAAATATTTGAGGCCGAATTTATGTGTCAAGTGGCGCTGTTTTGCATTAAAAAAGGCCGACAATTACCTTTCCTACGTATGATAAAGAGGCAGGCATTTTAGGAATACATTTCTTCAGCCATATGCGATAGGAAAAGGGACAGCAATTGAGTTACCAACATTAGTAAGCTTGGTTGACGCAAGCGGGAGAGGCACAACTCGTTCACTTGCTATTCGAGCTTCGGTTTCACTTTGTTAATCAAACGCAACGCGCTCTGGTATCAGGTGTCACTAGAGGAAACCACGATAAAACTGACCTTAGTTTACGTTAAGATCAGAATAGGAATTGTGATTGATAGTGTTCAGTCAAGTGACTAGTACAATAAACCCGACTTTTAGCATAAAGTTCATTTTTGCAGCATGGTACTACCTGTACATTCACCCTAATGATTAAATTTTCATCATAATTGTTGTTACCAAAGTCACTAACCAAAGAATGATTAAGCAATACAAAAGGAGGTACGATTAATGCAGGAAGAAACTAAAAATATTCTTACTTGCTAACGCTATAATATTGTTTCTATTCTATACTATAAATATAAAATATATTCAATAAATGTGTTAAGCTGCATCTATTTTACTTCCACGGCTGGTACTTTTTTTAACCACAAATAAATCTCAAATTGTCAAAATTTATCTCAAAATCGACAGTTGATGTAAAATTTTTAAAATCACAATTGGAAAAATAGAAACCTTGCAATTATAACAAAATAATTGCTTATTCATTGATAGTCCCTCAGGAATTCTAGATTCCCTAAAATCCATGCTACAAATAAATTTACAGGAAGAAACTTGTTTATTCAATGTAAGGCTTTAACATTGATAATATTGCAAGACTGCATAATTATTTTCATGAAGTTTATGGTTCCATAACAATCAAATCAATTTTTGATAGAATATAATTCCAAGCATGCAAAAGCATATAATCAGAAAATATCCTTGGTGCAAGTTTAGCAGATGCTTGTTATATTACATTAGAAATAGGATTTTCACAATGCTATAATTACTGTAATTAAAGAAAGCTGTTTTGAATATAACATTCACAAATATTTTTAATAGACTTACCACAAAATTGATTTCTTGCCCCATGCTAAACCATAAAAGTTGAACATTAATATTGGAAAAAATCATGCAGTAATTCATGTAGGAATATTTCATCATAGGGTTTCCAATCTCTGCATTTTGTTTATCAGCTGCTAGTTGTGTATTATGAAGAGATGTGATTAAACAACAATGATTTAGTGTATATGAAATAGTGAATAAATTTGTTCTTTCATATGTTTCAAATGGGGACATTCATAATATTGAAGAAAAATGAAATCAGATAGTTTTATTCTTCAGTAAAATATGTCATTGTTCAGGAAAAGGAAGAGTGGGGCTAGGCTTTTTGCAACTATAGTTGAGATGCTTTTTGCCAACAAATCTTTGTGAGAGTGGATTTATAGGGTTATTCAGCAGAAGTAGACTATGTCAGAGCCTTTGAATTTATTATTGTCTTTTCTATTTTAACACATTTTAAAGTGAACACTAACTCATATTAGAAATTTAGTCTAAATAACTGAAAACATTTTAGAGAACTGACAACAGAAAAAGAATTTTTTGAAGCATAAATATAAAAATTTTGGCATTTACAATTGCAGTAATGCAATTTATTGATAACTTCATTAAAATAGGAAGCATGCTTTCTTGTCCTATGTTATAGGAATATTTCATTATAGTGTCACAAATCTCTATATTGTGTTTTCAGATGCTAACTGTTCTTAAAAATTCATTTGTGATATTATGCAGAGATGTGATTAAAACAATAATGGCTTAGTATAAATGAAACATATGCAAATACCCAGATAACAATTTTGGTTGTTTTTATGTTGTTTATATTTGTTTCATACTTTTGGTTGTTGCTGCAATCACTAACATCCTAATAACAACTTTAGTAATAAATAATCAGTGAGCAGATGCTTGGAAATACAAATCACTTTGTTATTCTTATTACTAAATCCTTTTAATATAAATAAAGGATTTGTAAAACCTTATTGAAATTATAAATTTGTGAAAATTATAATAAACCATATAAGTGAATTTTCAAAATAATTTATTCATGAATATTTGGAAACTTTGAAATTGACTGTTAAATAAAAAAGTTATATTTGAGCAGAAGATATTTTTATTGATTTAAGAAAGTACTATTTCAAATATGTACTTAATTTTAGATTACTAAATTTTTGTTAAATTTGGCAGATTTGTATGCTCATTGTTATTATTTNGAAGAGTGGGGCTAGGCTTTTTGCAACTATAGTTGAGATGCTTTTTGCCAACAAATCTTTGTGAGAGTGGATTTATAGGGTTATTCAGCAGAAGTAGACTATGTCAGAGCCTTTGAATTTATTATTGTCTTTTCTATTTTAACACATTTTAAAGTGAACACTAACTCATATTAGAAATTTAGTCTAAATAACTGAAAACATTTTAGAGAACTGACAACAGAAAAAGAATTTTTTGAAGCATAAATATAAAAATTTTGGCATTTACAATTGCAGTAATGCAATTTATTGATAACTTCATTAAAATAGGAAGCATGCTTTCTTGTCCTATGTTATAGGAATATTTCATTATAGTGTCACAAATCTCTATATTGTGTTTTCAGATGCTAACTGTTCTTAAAAATTCATTTGTGATATTATGCAGAGATGTGATTAAAACAATAATGGCTTAGTATAAATGAAACATATGCAAATACCCAGATAACAATTTTGGTTGTTTTTATGTTGTTTATATTTGTTTCATACTTTTGGTTGTTGCTGCAATCACTAACATCCTAATAACAACTTTAGTAATAAATAATCAGTGAGCAGATGCTTGGAAATACAAATCACTTTGTTATTCTTATTACTAAATCCTTTTAATATAAATAAAGGATTTGTAAAACCTTATTGAAATTATAAATTTGTGAAAATTATAATAAACCATATAAGTGAATTTTCAAAATAATTTATTCATGAATATTTGGAAACTTTGAAATTGACTGTTAAATAAAAAAGTTATATTTGAGCAGAAGATATTTTTATTGATTTAAGAAAGTACTATTTCAAATATGTACTTAATTTTAGATTACTAAATTTTTGTTAAATTTGGCAGATTTGTATGCTCATTGTTATTATTTTTATATAGGGCATTAATTTAAATGTTTAACAAGTGTTTGTACTGAATATGTTTGTCAGTATCTGAAAGATAGTGGCTTGCCCTTTATTGGGCTTGTGTTTTGCTAAAGCAGCAATGCTTGAACTGTTTAACAATATAAAATGTTATTTTACATTTAAAAGAAATGCTAAAACAATCATGTGTCAACATAAAACAATGTTGTTTAGAACTTAAATTGTTATCTGGAACAACTGATTATAAGTCCAAATGTTTTAGTCAAACTTTAAAATATACTATAGAAATGCTCAGGAAGCACTAATGTAAAGGTTGCGCATATTTATCAAAATATTTAAAATACTCTCTAGTATTTCATTAAAAACATTAGTTTTAAAATATGGCAATGCTAGGATAACTTAGGTTAAGTAAAAAATGAATAAAATGTTGGTGTCTCTAAATCTTTTGCTGATTTTTTGTATAACAAACTTTGCACAGTGGAGCAGAAAATTTCTTAGCATTATAGAAATCCATTACAAATTGCACACCTTCACCATTTACTTGAAAATTAATGCATTGGTTATAATTCAAAATTGAAATTTGAAGTTGTAATCTGTTAGATAATGTTCCTCAATTCCTTGGCAGTAGAGCATTTGAAGTGAACAATACAAAATTCAAAGCAGAGAATGTCATCATCATATATATATATATCAGACTTGTCAACAAGCTGAAATTTCTAAGCTAGGCGCATCTTGCTTGCCTCAGCTCGCCACATAGAATCTTTAAATGAGGCTTGATGTTTTTTTTAAATATTGTGCTCTTAGAATTTTTTGTATAGCTCTTCCTATTATTTCATAAAAATTTCTAAAATATTATTATTAAGAAAGGCCTATTGAATGAAGAAATAAAAAAATCTGCATAATCAAATTAACAAGCAGAAATAAAAATTTGTCCTGCCTAAAAAAAGTCTCGTTTTATCTCAAGCTTGGCTCAGTATATATATATATATATATATATATTTAAATACTATGAAAAATATATACTGTTACCAATTTTCAAATTCATCATCAGTAACAAATATGGGGAAATAATTATTTACAATTGACTACAATATTATGCATAATTACTGCATTCATATTAGAGTAAAATTATGAAAAAATCAGAAATACAGATTCACAGCCATGTCGACAATATGTTCTACCAAAAATTCACAAAGTTGTAACAAATCTATCAATGAGACCCATATTATCAACAACGAATTTTTAAAATTTAAATTTATCAAAATGGCTTGACAAATTTTTAAAACCTTACATTCCAAGCAGTTATGACTTAAAAGACACCCCTGATTTTCTATCCAAATTATCAAATTCATTTAATTCAAACATAAAAGATAAAATTTTTGTTAGTTATAATGCTAAGTCCTTATTTACAAACATTCCAGACTAAAAGAGACTTAATTAATCACATGATAAATTAATTGCAGAAGAACAAATTTTAATTAGTCATGAAACACTGCGTAAATTACTAAATATGTGTTGTCTTAATGCTCCATTCCTCCTTAACAATAAAATGTATTACCAAATGGCAATGGGATTGGCCCAAAGTCCAAAAATGGCAGCATTTTCAATGGATAGCATTGAAAGTAATTTTGAGAAAACATCAATAACCAAACTACAGTGTTACTTTAGACATGCTGATGGTGTGTTAGCAATATTTAAAGAAAATGATGAACCAAAAAATTTTCTAAAATATCTAAATAGTCTTCTTAAAGATATTCAATTCACCATGGAATACCAAGTAGACAACAAATTCGATTTTCTAGATGTATGCATACACAATTTTAGTAGTTTCTTAAAAATCCAAATTTGGATTAGCAAATCAAAAATTCAAGAAACGTATTGGCAAGAATCCTAAAAAATAGAACTGCATTGGGCTGAAATAACAATGATTTAAATGTGTCTGGCCATGACTATGCAGGTTCGGAGCAGACTTGCTTCAAAAGTTTCTGAACATGTCCATCTCTGACTTCATCTGCCGAAATGGTCATAGCAATGAAAAGTTTAGTGAATAATTCATCTCATGTTAAAAGCATGGAAATTGTTCGATCTTAAATGCTGTAGTTCAATTATTTTCTTTAGTTGTTTATGAGACATAGCGTAGTTAGTTTGATCATTTTATTTGGCAGAATGAAATGCGCTAAATTCAAGGGTTAAAAATTGTAACAAGCACATATTTCCAGTGTGAAGCTTTATCACCAAAATGAATGTATAAAACATTGTGTTTATTATTACAACCATTTCTTTACACACACACTGACATTATAGTCATGTTGGATAAGTTCAGAACACAGGACCCGATGAGTAAGAGACTAATGTGATTGAATATTTATCATCATATAATATTACATTATATTTGATTTTATATTACGTAGGACAAGCTAAGATATATTTAAAATATTTTTATTCATTATTCAAATGAATTAATTTAATCTCAGCATCTGGCCAATACCAAATGCATAGACCTGAAAAACTTAACATGTGCGGTTAAATAAATGTGGGTTCCACAAGTCTGTAATCGACATAATTACACAATTTTGAAATTTACAAATATGAAATTTAAGAAATTGCCTTTTGCAGGAAATTCAACTAACCTTATACTCACAAGCTCTATTATACATAAACCGTTATTTATACAGCAATTGTCAAAATGTTTCAGGCACTTGCCCATTCTCATTGTCCTTAGTATTTTTGTACATAAAAGATAAAATGAAAATATACAAAAATTATTGACAATAACAGACTGTGGGCGGAGTGGGAATGGATAAATATAGGTTTTTAATTCATCTGGGATTTTATAAGACTCTGACTCGACTTTCTTCAAAGTGCATCAAGTTTTTGGAAATTTTCCTTCTTGAGTATAATAATTACGTAGGCGTGCTGGATGATGTTGATGTCGACGGTTCGAAGTGGGGAATTTTGAAGAACGGATAATCCACTTTTTTCAATTAAATTCAATGGTTCCCCTCGATTTTTGGTATGGAGCCTTGTCCTGTTGGAAAAAATTTCCTTACTTCTTATGCAACATAATTCTAAAATCATCCTATTTTGTTAAAAACTTATAGTGCTGTTGACCCTAACAACAAACCGAAGTCCCAAGTTTGATATAATGCACCAGAGAATTAGAGACTTCTGTTTCCTGAGGTATGCTTGGCCATGCATTTTGGATATAAGACCAAAAAAGTGCCTGGTGGTCGCTTCACAAACTTCACATTATATATGGTACTCTTGGGAGACTTCCAGGTATGTATGTATCTTGCATTGTTCTAATCGCTTCAATATTTGTCTCTGCTGCGAATATGTTTTCGAGCTGCTCCTGGACTTCTAAGTCGCCTTTCCCCCAAATTCCGAGAGTCAGTTTCATAGCTGACAATCTGACCATTACCCCAATCTTTTTGTACCTTACGAGTTGTAATTTGAGAAGAAATAAGGGAATGACGCCTCAAAATACTCCTTGCACGTTCCGTGGATTTGTAGGGCCACGCTTTAAATATATATGACATAATTTGTCAATTCATCTTATACTTATACTTCCAACTGAAGATTTTGGCACTTTAGAAGTTTCGCTCTTTCCCTTGCAATATTTCATTGGCGTTATCATGAATTATCAAATTTCAAATGGAATTTTCGACATGTTTTAGCATTGTTTTGTTTAGTTATAATCAAAGAAAAGACTAAACAAAGTTCAATGAGAAAGGTCACTGAACATTCAACGTGGTGTAGATGCTTGTGTTCCGCGATATTGGTCAAATACCCTTCAAATCATTACTTTTGACAATGACTGCAAATTTTTAACCTTTAATTGGGCAGGAATTTTTGAAAAAATCTTCATAATTATATAAACATTTTTAAACGCTTATAGCTCAAAACCTTTTAAAGCTATGCTCAATCTGAAAGCACCACATGATAGAGAAAAGTCTCCTCCTTCATTTCCGCTCTAACGCAGCGACCCGGCTCCGTTTATATCTAGGCGTACTGTTGCGCAAAGTAGTCAGAAACCGCAGCCACTGCAATACTCTTTAATACAAATGTTCAATTTTGCATTAAAGTATATTCATTAATAGACCTACCATTCCAAAAGATTTTCAAATTCGCTAAAAGGCTTGAAAAAAATTCTCTGTAAATGGGGAAAAACGGTTTGTCATTTAAAACGGACGCAAGGCTGCTTAGGGTTAAGAAATTTTCTTTGAGCTTATCATTAGATATT
>CABFPE010000099.1:981521-1005774 GCA_900660155.1 Hofstenia miamia
AGAATAATTGAGTTCTCATCAGCCCATGTTTCCATTATAACTGCAACACTAACGAATTTTTCTTGTAGTACCGATTTCTAATTCTTTCATTGTATTATTTAGGGATTGCGCATTGCTTCGAAGAACAATTGGTAGCTTAAATTGTTTTGTTATTATATTCTTTTGCTTCTCTATATTACTTCGTACTAGTCATTCATTTTGTGTATTCCCACCAAAATCTGTTCTTTTAATTAACACCTTCTTTGCTTTTTCATATTCGCTGCATTCATTAAATTCGCTAATATGTTCAGAACTTTTGCAGTTTACGCATTTTTGTGATCATTCTTATTTCTGCAATCACAGCAGAATTTGCTGATAACTGAGTTTTTACATAATCTTGCAAAATGGCTATACGTTAAGCACTTTCGACATTGTATTGGTTGAATGAAAGGTTTCTACAGGACATATTTTGTTTCCTGCACGCACTTCTCTATTAGATATTATGTAACTAAATTTTGCAGGAGTAGTTCTAATAGCTACATTTTTTCTTTATTTTTAAAATTATAGTGGAACAATTTTTTTTCGTTTTCTCCAAGGTGTTCACCACATTGAACTTCTACTTCGTCTAAAAAATCACCATTAATATTAACAAATTCTGGAATTTTGTTTCCTTTGCAGAATGTTTCCTTTCTCAGAATTTGACAATTTGGATTACTGGGCTCTATACAATTCATTTTCAATTGCTTTATTTCTGTCTCCATAAAGCGAAAAATATCTTTCACATCATTTACTTAGTTTGTGATCTTTAGTATCATCTCTGAATTAACTGATTTTCGTTGAGAATGAAGTTGTGATTTTTTTCACTATTTTATCCAATGGTTCAACACAACTATTTATATTAAAATTATTTAAATTATACGATTGTGGCACAGGATTTTCTTCTATATCTCCAGATTGAACTTTCAATAAATGTATCCAGAAATTATCATCTTTAATTTCTCTTCAATATGAGAGGTAAACCATTGTATCTTTTTGAATAATCGTAAACGTTTCATTGCATGCATTATTTACTTTTGATTTTTTAATGTTAAGCATTTCAAACTTAATAAAAGTATATGCTGTATAGATACTGGATATATATATATATATATATATATATATAACAGAAACAATTTTATCATTTTCATCACTACTTTCTCAGTGCACGATAGCCAAGTTATTAAAACGCTAACCCTATGAACTGAGTTTATCAATAACAATATTGCAAACAAAGCACATACAAGGAAATGGCTAATCAATAGACAAAACACAATTACTGTCTACACTTACATTTTCTAGCCACATGTTAAGTCATTCATGATTAGGTATTATTTTTGGGTAGAATTCTACCGCAAGGATTCGTAAACACTTTTTTGACTGAAAATTCAATTAATATATTAAAATTAGCGAATTGTGCCCCAAGGAAATCCGAAGTTAATGTAATATCCAGTAAAAAATAGGAGTCTTACCGTCAACAACATAGCCATTGGAGGGATTCTGAGAATATATTAGATTTTCATGGTTTGGTGAAGACGATGGAAGTCGCGAATGATTTTCCTACAAGCAAAGATTGCAAATAACTACCAAAAAAGTAAAAGGTCTATGGAAGTGTAACCTATTCTGTGTGTACAATTAGCACCTAATATAAATATCATGAAAAGTTACTACCCGTAAACTTCAATAATTAAAATTTCCTTCCAAAAGCAAACTTGAAATCAAAGCCTTGCATTAAAATATAAAATTTTTTAAACAAATACCTATTTTAGATTTCAATATTTCGGACTCGAATCGTAAAATTTTAATCCGGTTTCATCCATGGGTATATTTTTACTAAATCAAACACAACTACTAAAAAGCAAAATATTTCATGATTCTGAATTAAATTGAACGCACTAGTTCTGCGCAGAGGACATTCAAATCTTCATTTCCATAGCAACGAAGTATATTTCTCTCGAGCAACGGATATCAGCAGATAAACAATGCAGTGTCCTACAGCAGCGACTATTTTCACGAAATGCATGTTGCGCTGAGAAAATCTGGAAAACGTGTGTTTCTCAGTTATAGTCTGTTTTTCACTAAAAGAAAAACTTTCCAAAAATGAGAATAAAGCCAAAAATTTGAAATGAAGAAGCAGAATTGTGTGCCTGATATACTTTTTAAAAAAAGCTAAATATTAAATCCCTAAACAATGAAACTTATTTAAAGCTTAATGTTTATGGCATTAGTTGTGTTGATCACTCATAGTTTGAAAATGTTCTCTTCTCAGTTACATCGCCTGATAAACTTCTTAAGTTTTTTTAATATTTAATTTTTAAATATTTTCAGAAAATTTTCTGCAATCTCACTAGAAAATTGGGAAATCATAAGTTATGGAAATTTCCATCACTGTTGAAATATAAAAATATGAATGATGTCAATAAAATATTGACAGACCTCCTGATACGGGTTAATCACTAATCACTTAATGGGATAAACGAAATCAGAACATAGCTGTAATCACACATCACTAAACGTTGGATGTTAAGTATATCCCTACAAGGCAAATGCGCAGCAAGTTTACAGCCATTGCTCTAGTAGGCACTGCAAAATTCAAGGTCAACTTGTTTGTAATTACCAGGACGCAATACTCTAAATTTATTAATTTTTTAAAACTGCCAACAATGTTACAATTTGTTGTAAATTACAAATTTTATACTGACATCTATTGTTTGCAAATCGACAAATGACATTTTCTGAATAAGAGAAACCATGATGCCTTTCAGCGAGTGTAAAAAGTTTGACTAAACAAATTTGAGCACTTGCTGTCTACAGTAGTAAATAGATGAAGTAAAATTTGTGCAAAATGAATTGAAGAAAACTTTCTCAAATGTTGTTCACTCTGTTGGAGAGTGGCATAATTTTAGACTATCTTAGCTATTGAAACAATTAGTAGCAATAAACCCTTCAAGCTCATACTGTGTGGAGTGCAAAACGCACAAACATTGTTGAAAGCGCTTTTAGCTTTTAACTGCAAAGGATTCATCAATGGTAAACAAAATCTGTGGAACTCGGGGGTTAACTTACTAATGGCCGAATATTGTACCCTTTCACTATTTAGTATTTGAATTTTTGTATATTTTGTGCATGAAATAAGGAAAATTAAACTAGAATTCCACTGTCAAATATGTCGGGCTCTCACTTCAATATTTTTATGTCAGACCTAAATAGAAGTCTCCACTACGTACCTGATCTGGAACCATGAATTTCAGGATACTACTCATAGTTTTTGCCAAATTTGAACAAAATGGAAGACATGCTTTTGGACCACAAACGATAATTGGACGAAAAATTTTCGCGGGACTAGTGTGGGACGAGAATAGGATCCTATAATATGATCCCTCAGAACCGTAGTCTAAATGCCTTAATATATAATGGCTTCAACATAATAATTGAATTACTGTTAGCGTGTCATTTTAAATTCACTGATAGAAATAGATATTTAGTATAGTAGGATTAGGAAATCACAGGCCATTTATCTGAAGTAATAAAATACAATGAAAGACGATTGAATAATTTATGTAAATTGCCGGAATCATAACTATCTTTAAGAAAGCAATAAAAATAAGCTAATCATTGATTTGTGTCTATAAACCAGGATTTCTTGATGAGGGAGGGACCTCTTACTCATGAACGTGTGAATGACCAAAGTTTTTGAAAATATTCAAAAAATAAACCATAAAAATGCATTTCACCACTTTCATTTTTAAAACTTTGAAGTTTTTTATATACATTTTTTTTTCAACCAATCAAAATCAATATTGAAAAACGTACAGTGTAGAAAAATGGGGAAATTCTACTGTCCTCCTGCTTACGGCACTGAAACATTGTACCTACAAAAAACATTTAGGTTTCCTGGTATTTTAAGATGAAACATCATTGGTGACACCTAGCAGTGTAGCTAAGAATGAAATAAAAATTACGTTTTCGAATTCTTCTCTGCTTTGAGTTGTCAAAGGTTGATGGGAGAACTTGCATGTGTTTCCACTATAGCATTTCAATCCTCGGTGAAAGTACTTGCATGGCACCAATTGATGAACAAAGGAACAGTCATCTCCTTTCAAACAAACTCCATTTTGATAATAGCGGCAAATTTCGGGAACTTTTTCGAAACGTGCATTTGTGTCATGCGAGAATTTACAATTTTTCCCCTAAAATTAGGAAAATTTACTTTTATAAGCATTATAAGCGGTGACAAAAGTCGATTGTTTTTAGCAGGCGGGCCCATCCTCTAGACTAGCTATTTTATAATTACATGGGAAAACTTTATGAAAACAAGATTTCAGTTTATATTCAACAACTTATTACAGGCTTTAATTAATATTGATTTGGTGCATATTTGTAAGCAAACTTAATAATAATTAGTTATATCAATTAAATAATAAATGAACACAAATTTAAGATTTAGCAAAACAAGTATAACAGTATAATTCTTAGTAACTTGCAAAATGCAGAAACTTTGTAAATTCAGAGAATGTAGCTCGGAATGACTAAAAATTGATNATTTTTAAAACTTTGAAGTTTTTTATATACATTTTTTTTTCAACCAATCAAAATCAATATTGAAAAACGTACAGTGTAGAAAAATGGGGAAATTCTACTGTCCTCCTGCTTACGGCACTGAAACATTGTACCTACAAAAAACATTTAGGTTTCCTGGTATTTTAAGATGAAACATCATTGGTGACACCTAGCAGTGTAGCTAAGAATGAAATAAAAATTACGTTTTCGAATTCTTCTCTGCTTTGAGTTGTCAAAGGTTGATGGGAGAACTTGCATGTGTTTCCACTATAGCATTTCAATCCTCGGTGAAAGTACTTGCATGGCACCAATTGATGAACAAAGGAACAGTCATCTCCTTTCAAACAAACTCCATTTTGATAATAGCGGCAAATTTCGGGAACTTTTTCGAAACGTGCATTTGTGTCATGCGAGAATTTACAATTTTTCCCCTAAAATTAGGAAAATTTACTTTTATAAGCATTATAAGCGGTGACAAAAGTCGATTGTTTTTAGCAGGCGGGCCCATCCTCTAGGCTAGCTATTTTATAATTACATGGAAAAACTTTATGAAAACAAGATTTCAGTTTATATTCAACAACTTATTACAGACTTTAATTAATATTGATTTGGTGCATATTTGTAAGCAAACTTAATAATAATTAGTTATATCCATTAAATAATAAATGAACACAAATTTAAGATTTAGCAAAACAAGTATAAAAGTATAATTCTTAGTAACTTGCAAAATGCAGAAACCTTTGTAAATTCAGAGAATGTAGCTCGGAATGACTAAAAATTGATTAGATTTGTGAAAGATTACACAGAATTACATGTGAGTATTTAAGTTATACTGCAGGGCAATATGTATGTCGAGTGGAAACATCTTGAATTTTTTAACAAAGCCATAAAATAAAACTACATTGGCACAATATTGACGATACAAAATCGTTGTAACAGATTGCATTGCTAGTGGTTAAAATTAAAATGTATTCAAGCCAAGAATATCAGTAAATATGCCTTCCATTTAGTCATAAAACAAGAATGAATAGCTTTATACGGTATGAAATTGCTTAGGCAAATAGTTAGTAAAACTAAATTGGAAATAGTGTACAATGCTACTGTGCAAAGTTTCACAGGTTTTGCGTCATCAGCTTTTGCACATTTTCCGAAGAAAACTTGATTTGAAATTACAGAGAGTACAACGACGGGTAGAAAAAATTATATCACCATTAAGAGATTTTAATTCCAGGAAACTGTTGAAGAACGCAAATATAGACAATCATTACTTCTATTTGAGAAATAATTTACTCTCTTCAATGACATGCATATTTTTTTCGATCCGGGACAGTGCGTGGACCCGGTGTAGGCCCGTAGCGCGCACTTTCCCACCCCGGCTGCTTACAGCTTTCCCATTCATTCAAAATTAGTGTGAGACGTAATGAATAGGTTATGATAGTCAACTTCAGCAGGGCAGGGTCGGCCTTCAAATGTCCGTATGAAAGCTCTAAGAAATGCTTCATCTGGCCAAAGGAAGAAACTGTTTTGTGTAACAGGCATCTTTGTTAAACTTGCTTAAGCCATAAAATAATTGTATTATTCAATATCTACAGCGTACAAAAAACTACCAAGTCTACGTACACGTAGTAAAAAAGTAAACAGTAAGTGATAATATTTGGCATTTTATAGAAAACACGGTTTTTTTCATATAACTTAAAAAAGGAAGTGGCGAGGATCGACAAACGGAGTTAGATGGTGGAGGAAATGAGGCAAGGTTTTTTAAGGGGGCTGCTCATGGAGCAAAACATTATTGAGTTGATAACACTGAACCAAGTAATTGTCATTTTTAGAGGTTATAAAGAATGTTTGTTTGATAAAATTTAGTGAAATTACTTGGAAGTTTAGTGGCATATTGGAAAATTAATTACCATACATGATTTAGTAGCTGTTGAATTAACGCTTCCAATTTGATTAGTAGCAGTAAGTTTCTTCTTGTTCTACATTTAATTTGCACTCAATAAGTGAACTGGCTACTTTTATATACTGAAAAAAATATTGGATTCATAAAAAGATGCTTAAAGCTAAAATAAAATTTCATTTTGCAATGATAGGATAATGTGGACTGGTTAAACCCAGTCTGAATAAAAAAATCTTAAATCTGATCTGGCCCGAATTTTTTGCATGATATAAATCGGCAATAATTGATATTGTTCATTATAACTTTTCTAGTGGTAGTATTGCTTGATAACGTTTGAAAAACGATTCTATATTTTCTAAGCCGTAAAGGATTCAAAATATTATGCAGTTGTGCCATCAGTGTCTTGAAAATTGTTACACAATAAGTATGGGCAATGGATGAGGCAACATGGAGCATTAGAATAAAAGAAGTGAGGCAAGATAGTACAAGTTAAGCTAGTGATTCTGGGGCAGACGACAGAGTCCGTTTGATGGGGTGGGTATCTTGCAAAAAATAGATCATGTGTTACCTCTCTACAGAATCCTTCATGAAGAAAACGACACATTCGGTTTTCACGTTTATTACGAAGAGGTAAGTCGTCACTTCGAAGAAATGACTTTGATGATTCAAAGCTTCGTTGGCTGTCGATGACTTCATTTTCGGACTAAATATTCAACATTTGACAAATAGTTTATTTACTGAATAAAGAAGAAAACAATATTCACGATGATAAAATAATATACTGCAAGTGAATTTATTTAGTTAGTCTGTTTTCAATGTTGAAGTAGTAGATGTACTACACCGGATACATAACAATTTCAAAGGTGGCCAAACGTTACAATGTGCACAAAAAACTAGTAACTTCACTACCCTAATCTGCACATCATAACTAAATATTCTCGAATCTACTCGCAATATTTCAAATATTTCCTAGGGGTGTCATCTGAGAAAAAAATTGACTGAGTTTATTCAAATATCTATTTTAATAATATTGAACTTGATATCAAATCAAATGAAGTCATACCACAAACGGCAAAAATCATTGTTAATAAATTGATATTTTCGTTGAATATCGTGTTAACTAACCGACTTTTTTCGAATTCTAGACCATTTCAAAATTCAATTTTGCTACAAAATTCCAAGTATGGGGAAGAGAATTTCAACCCCATATTGTCTGTCACCTCTGCCTACACGTGCTAGAAGAAAACTAAATTAAAATAATTTGGAAAAAGCCTAAAACTATGTATTAAACATTAATGATTTATTTTCAATGCAGCAAGTGCACACAAAATTCTCATCATACCTAAAAGCGTTTACAGCGATACTCAAGTTAATCAAATAATTTCTTTAGAAATTAACAACTTGTGATCTGATGGCAACCGGGTTCTTGAGGTATTTAGCAATTGTCTTATGCCAACAATTGAAATTTATAATTTCCTGCTATATATGGCTTAAAATATCAGATGCAAAAACACATTTTCAAAAACAATTTGACTGATTGCGACATGTGATCCATGACAACGTCTACACTAACTTTTTCTTGAAGATTCATTCATTAATTAACATATTTTAAGGAAACCCTTATCAAACATGTTAGTCTCTTATAACGTCAACTTAGTTCAGTAATTCAATCTTAAAAAAATGAAATAAATTACTATTGAGTTGCTTTTCGTGGAGTCTTTTGATCTTGACCTTAATATGTTCAGTACTCTCCGAGGCATACGTGCAATTTCGAAGATGTCTAAAATATGTTTTTTACTCGGAATTTTCGTATATTACGTTACCTTCAATTATTTTAGAGTTGTCATTCTTCTTTCCGTAGATTTCTTCGCAGTAAAAGTTCATCATGTCGTCGTCGGTTTCACTAAAACAATACAAATTTCTAAAAACAAAAAGATTTTTACCTTTGGTCAGAATGCTTGCTTCGCTTGCTTTGAAGCCCTTCCTAAAATGATTAGGTAAGAAAAAACAAAAAAACCATTTTTAGGTGAAATTAACAAATTTTTATAATGATTTTGATGTGCACATAAATGCAAATAATAACACTCAAAAATAAACTTGAAAACTTATTAATAAATAATTTATTACAATATATATATTTATAATTTAATTTAAAAAATTTAAGTGTTAAGGCAATTTCAAAAATTAAATGCATACTTGAACCCTAATATGCTCTACTAATTTTACCGGATTAATGGATCCATCCCTCTAATTTTTAGAAACATTCTTACCATTTCAGTGCATTTTTTAAAAAATAGATGGATTTTGTTGCTTTTATCAATTTTATAGATCTAAGCGCTAACTCAAAGTTACAAATCCACGCTTCCAAAACCTAAAACCTTAATTTTGATTATTTTACAAACCTAATCCCTAAACCAAAGAAAAACCATAAAAACCTAATGATCTGACATCAAATTTGGAAACAAGGAACCAAAATGCTAAACATGTGTTGTTGAGATGAAATTTGGACCATGCAAAAGCAAATAATTTTTTAGGAATGGGGGTGTCTAATACTCTTACACACAACCTTTTGAAATTTAGTAAGAACCTAATGTTTTCAACTGTTAGTTAAATAGAAAAACAATAGAACTATTTATTGGAGCAATATTAAAATCTATCTTGCCAAACAAAGTTGTCTAAAAAGGAAAATCCAAATTTTTTCATTCCATCTCATTCTTTTTTTGGAATCATTTTTCATTTTCTTAAAACCCCATAACTTTTTAAATAATCAAAGGTTTAGCTAAGGTCTTGCACTTCATGGACCTACTTTTTAAAGATCTTTCAGATGCATCTTTCAAGTTAAAAAGTTCAATAGTTTTCAAACCCCTGGGAGTCATCTAAGAAAGGCTAACGATACAGTACCGGTATCTATTTGTTGCAACTAACAACATTTTTAGTTTAATTTAGTGCAATTTTAAAAAAATAATTTTTATCATTATATTTTGAAAATATCAATATTACATTAAAACATATTAATGTCACTGGATATATATATATATATATATATATAAATTTGATCATTATTAGACTTAGCAATATAGAGGGCTGTACTAATATTTTAGTTTATTGTTTAGGAATGGAAACACACCTCATTATCATCCAAAGCGCTTCGCTTTAAATTGTGGGTTAGCTCGTTTTTGGCAGATCTGCTTTTCTCCTAAACAAATCAAGAAATAATATAAATACAGGTTCTCAAATTTTTTTATGATTGATTTAATGTAGAATTATGAAAATGCCTCTACATATAATTAGGAACGTAGGATTGTAGGCGTTGGAATTCGAAATTTAATTAAGCAATTAAAGAATTAATTAGGAACTTAAAAATGCGCTGTTCAAATTTTAAGGGCGACCATAGCCAATAACAAATATTGAAATTAGTTTAAGGGAGAAAAAATTAAGTTGTTTAATGATCCTCAACAGTCACATTTAATCACCATTTTTTGTGTTTCAGTAAACTCATTCGTTTTGTATTTAAGAAAAATTTTTTTCAGATAGGTATAGTTAAAATAATTTATACTTTTAAAATTTTAAGTGTTAATCACTAATGTAGGGTAAAATAAATGAAAAAATTATATTTCAAGAATTTGCCAATTCACGTTTTAAGAATAATTGATTTTCTTTTTAACACTGATTTTCGTTAATTTGAAATAACATGTTTAAAACTGCAGCATATACTATTAATTTTTCAGTAAACATTGTGTAGGGCAAGCGGAATGTTTTTATTGAGTAAACATTATTATCTATGTTATCAAATGTTGAGTCACGCGGTTTTATCAATATTTTGCACTTATAACTAGAAATTGAATGAGTGGCAATCTGTATGAACTTTGGCCGCATCAACTTAATTAGAATTGCATGTAGAAATATAATTAATATTAAATTATTAGAATACTTTCTTCAAGCAGCCATCTCATTTGATCATTGTTGGGGCTATCCAACTCTGGCTCGGGACTATTTAAATCGGAAATTGATTCGAAAGACAAATCATGCTTTGAATTGCGGCTAATTTCTTCTGAAAGTAGTTCATCAAAACTTTTGCGTTTAGATGATTTTTCCCGTTCAACCGCGAATAGCTTATGCAAATAGTCGGACGCGTTAAAACTCTCGATATTGGGCGAAATAGAATCTCTAGATAGTGTATCACTGTCATCGGAGATATCGGAACCAAGCTCATTTGCATATGCATCAGCTTTTAATCCATTATTATTCTCGCGAAATAACTCGCTATCATGGTTTTTGTCATCAGAAACTTCTATATTAAGCGGTTCGATTTTAGAACGCGGGTTGTTTAGTAAATTGGAAGTTCCAAATTTTCTATCAGATTTTAATCCTTTTTTAAACGAATCTACAAAAGCAAAATATTGAAGCAGGCTTTTTTTCTCCGAAGCTAATGACGAGAACTTATCAAGCTCGACTGAGAAGCGGGATCTTTGAGATTTATGTCTCTCATTCGAACTAATGGAGGATGGCGGTAGGTTACGGCGTTTGTACCGAAGCTCATCCCAGAAAGATGTCGAACGAATTGGTGACACCGATTTTCTCGTGTGCTTAGCACGCAATCCCCCGTCTGGACTTCGCCGCGTCATTTCAACTAGAGCGCCACATGCTCACTGCGTAAGCGGAGTGAGTGATAACGTTATGTCTTCGAATTACCATAGTAACCATTGAAATGGAAAGCGAAAGTGCGTTAAACGCATTGTAGATAATAGCCGAAGTATTTGTGATGCCAATAAAATTCCCAATTCTTTGTCACTTTGTTGAAATCAGCGAATGCAGCTTTTAGTACCAAGGAAATAGTGAGTAAATGACTAACCAGAAGCAAGTCGCTGACGAATAATTTTGTGAGGTTTATTTCGAGCATCAGATTGGTCACACTGTAGCAGAAATTACTTTCCTATTCCCCAACACATTCATTTATTTTTTTGCGCATTTTAAACGCAAGTCATGATAAATTCCTTTGGTTTTCATATTGCCATGTACATATATTATCGATTTTCAATCAAAATCATATTAATTTTAAAAAATTTGCGATCGATTCTAAATATTCCAAGTTATGCTAGAGGCATGATCAATGGTCTGCCCACAATTGTTCCATACGTCAACGCCACTTAATATTTGCGTATGGTGTTAATATTTATTATACCTTCATCTCAATCACTGTTCGAATAAGCCTATGGCTAAAATAAATCTTTACTATACACAGGGGCCAACGAGAAAAAATATATAAGGGGGTGCATTAGCAAAATTGCTGCCCCTTCAATAGTTGCAACTAGATTCGTCTCAGTTTATTTCTTAAAACCTACTACATGTACATGTATAGTGCAATCTTAATAGCCAATATAATAATTAACAAAATATGCTAAATAATATGTAAGACATGTATGCGTATGTTTGGTGATTAGTATATATTAAAACACCCAACTCTACTTGAAAAGCAATGATACAAAATCTATACAATTTGAAATTCAAATAGTTTTTCATAAGTTAGGTTTACTCTTGTTATCTCTGATATAAACGCAAGTTGGTCAAAAAATTACCTTGACATTGGGCTTATCAATTCATAATTTGATTAGCAAATATGGGAAAAATCATATAATGCTGTCAGTCAAACACTGCGATTAATTGCCCTGGAAAAAATCACCTGCCAGAGCATTTTTGCCATCTTTTGATTATGCAAATTTTGCCTTTCCTTTTTAACTATCCTAAGTATAAATTTCCTAATGTTGACAAAATGATAAAAAATATCTTGCATGTAATCAAAAATTACATTCTATATTCGTTACAAAACAAATTTAAGCTTCAAAACGAAAGTCTATCTCACGTAATCATATTGAAATTTATCATGTAAAATTAACAGCATTAAATGTTCCCCTACCCTAATTCAATGGTAAAAATGCTTCTGCTAAAAGTCTATGTACATAAGCAAAACTTAGTTGAGAAATCAATATGATGTGAAAATTTCAACTACACGTATAAAAACCCAAGACTGTTTCTTCAATTGTAATGATAAGTTTATATTACACTACCCATTTTCAAATGTTCTTTCAAACATTTTTCGCAATATAAGAGCAAAAGGTTTTCTATTTAGTCATCATTGATCAATGTTTGCAATTAATTCTTGATCATTCTGAGCTTGCTAAGAGATCATTTGCTGGAAACAAACAGCCACATGAATGCAAATGCTTCAACAGGAAAGTGGAAATATGTGTTTTCAATTCTGACTTTCACTAGGCTGAATTTATATTTGACAATTTTTAGTGGTATATTAAAATAATGGTTGAAAGCAAAATATATTATGTCAAATACAAATTAATGCAAAGATGAGATTAATAAAACATAGAAGTGGTGTACAGAAGGGTGCTTCAAAATCGATTTTGATTGGTTAAATTAAACCATTTTCGTCAAAAAAAAATTAAAATAATTTAGAAATGAAGGNATGTTCCCCTACCCTAATTCAATGGTAAAAATGCTTCTGCTAAAAGTCTATGTACATAAGCAAAACTTAGTTGAGAAATCAATATGATGTGAAAATTTCAACTACACGTATAAAAACCCAAGACTGTTTCTTCAATTGTAATGATAAGTTTATATTACACTACCCATTTTCAAATGTTCTTTCAAACATTTTTCGCAATATAAGAGCAAAAGGTTTTCTATTTAGTCATCATTGATCAATGTTTGCAATTAATTCTTGATCATTCTGAGCTTGCTAAGAGATCATTTGCTGGAAACAAACAGCCACATGAATGCAAATGCTTCAACAGGAAAGTGGAAATATGTGTTTTCAATTCTGACTTTCACTAGGCTGAATTTATATTTGACAATTTTTAGTGGTATATTAAAATAATGGTTGAAAGCAAAATATATTATGTCAAATACAAATTAATGCAAAGATGAGATTAATAAAACATAGAAGTGGTGTACAGAAGGGTGCTTCAAAATCGATTTTGATTGGTTAAATTAAACCATTTTCGTCAAAAAAAAATTAAAATAATTTAGAAATGAAGGTCTATTTTTGAATATTTTGATAAATTTCATGGGCTTAACTGTGATTTTGTTCACTTATATGATCACAACAGAAACATAGAATAGAAAATTGAGATTGACTAGGTAATGATTGGGATTTAACACCTTGGGTTATATTGCTACTTGTTGATTCTTTTATGGCATCAGATAAAAATAAGTTAGTTAATGATATTCTCAAGGCTATAACTAGAAAGACAGATTAGTAATAGAAAATTTAAATGTAAACTTTCTGAAATGAAAGACTTTTGTTGAGAATGTCTGTTTTTTGAATTTCTATTTCCACAAATTTCAATTATATTTCCATTTCACAATCTGGAAATGGAATGGAATGGATATGTTCATATCCATGTCCATATGCAAAACTGATTAAGGCTAATCTTTTGTTTAAATTAGAAGAATAGAACAAATGAAATAGGTCGAAAATATAGAATTTGTGTCACACTTGTAATGGCTGAGATTCAAGAATTACATTTACAGAGAAACCAAAAATCTCTTTTTCAAATATATATATTTCAAAAAAATGTTGAAAGAGATAGCTGACTGCATTGTAAATTTAGAAATATATATACCCGTATATAAAACTTTTCAAATATTAAATGAGTTGTAGAATAAAAATTTTTCAAATTTCAGAAGTGAATGATTTTTCTAAACAAACCGTAAAATGAAAAACATATTCAATGTTCCACAAATAAAAATGTCAAAATTGGACTGGGTGAATTTTCAGATCGTGAATTTTGACACATCTTAATATATATAATTGGTACTTAGTTCCGATCCCGTACCTCGTCTCGTTCCCAACAGGTACTGGCACCAGATGGGAGGACTAGGTACAGGACGGCACCGGGACCAATGTTTCGGGACAATATTGGTGCATAATTAAATTGGAAATAAATTTTAAATAAATAACGATTTTTTTCAATAATTATATACTGACAATTTATATTTATTTAAGAATCATCCTAATTCAAGATAATTACGAAAAAACTGTCATCTAATGAGTTATTGCAAATTTATCACAGAAGTAACAATGACACATCTCCTTAAATATCAGACTACACCATGTAATATTAAAAAACTTCTTAACCCTATCTCAGCCTCACTATTTTTTCATGTTTAAAACCGAGGGTATGCCCCAAGTGCACCCCTTCATGAAATCAATCCTATTTGTCACCAAGCAGCGAAACTTGGTAAGACTATAGCTTAGATATGACTGAATACCGAATAAACAAAAATTTAAAGTTCTGGGTTTTGACGTGATAATTGATGCTGACTTCAACAAATTGAATTAATGCCAAACGACTTCGAAAACCACAATAATACTAATATTTGGCAGGATAGTGGCCAATGATAAACTGAACACATTGAAAAAATAATGATTCGATGTCATTTTGAACTGGCGTCCAGAAGTGAATTCTTCGATTGAGATATCAATAAAGTACTAACTTTTTTTATTAATTGTGTATAACTAGCAAAATAATATAAGTATAATTAACATTTTTAGACATCTGTCTTGCTAACAAAAGTTAAAGGAAAATTAGAAGTGTAACATTAGTTCTGAGAGGGGGCGATGAGGAATGTCTTTCGCATGACCTTTGCGCACATATAGGGACAAAGAAATCCATTGCTATGAATGTATCACATAATCGAAAAATGCATGTATGAAAATTCATGTATTATACAAAAAATAATGAAAATACAATTTTCCAGCAGAATAGTGCGACTAGCCACACAGCAAGAATATCAATGCATAATCGAAGAACCATTTTTTCAAACGGCCACTCCAATTAAACCTCAAAAAATATTTGTAAGCAATAAACTAAATGTTGGGCATTTCAATTCTTTAATTCATCACTGCGATGTATTTAAAATTTAATATATTAATCCTATTTTATCTGGACTTTTTCTAGCAGTTATTCCTGAGGGGGGAGATTTGCCCCCCTTCAAGATCTCGGAAACGGTACATCCAATCAACACCAATTTGGTGTGGAGATACTTTGAGATTTCAGGAATATTTTGGCATAACCATTTTGCGATACGATAATTAATATGGAAATTATGCGCATTTTATTTGGTTAGGTATCAAATTTTCCTAATTTCTCCGTCAAAAATGGCAGAACAAGTTAAAGAAAAAAGTCATAGAAGGATCGCTTATTTAAAAAAACGGTCTCTGCGTTATATCGAAAATTGGGAAGAGGGTCAAATCGGCCCCCAGATAAGATAGGGTTAAAATAGTGATGTTTGTTTTGTTACTACTTTAATCGATAAATTACTGATCATCTTACATTTCAAAGTGCAACTTCAAATCAAGAGTTGAAATTCTTTGTAGAGGCATTGCAATTAATCGTGTATAGACGATTCTGTAAGCAAAATTGTACAGAATTGATATTTTTTCCGAATTTATGTAAGTAGCAAATGTATTCAATTTAAAATAAACGAATATGAAAGAGGACTTACATGCTGTATGTTAAACTTTACACTCTGCCTCATGACTATTTAGATTAGCATTGTTTTTACAATAAAAATAGGAGGTGCTTAAACACCCATTATTCTATGAATAGTAACATATTTAATGTAATGTTCTTAATCCATTCCCCAAATATTCAGGAATGAAATATCTGTAATCAATCAACCCTTAGCATGAATCAAACGCTGGATTTCGTCTCACATAAATGACACCATGAGCACTAAAGAAGGAGTAGAATTAAGTGTTTATTTCCCAAATCTACTAAGGACATGAAACTATTAATATCTTTGTAGGAAACTAAGTTCAAATAAAATGGCAATTTAATCAGGCTATGTCATACTCTGTATCGAAATATAAGATTAAAAAACGTGCTTAAAATTGAATCTTGTTATCAAGAACGTCTATCTTTCTTCAAAAGATTTTAGGTCATTATTAAAAATACAACTAACTATTTATATTAATAATTGGTTAGATTTTGTTATGCATCCAAAATTTCTGAAATTAAAATTTTTACTATATTTTTCCGTTTAAGATAATGCTTCAATATTGAGGCTTGGGGCTTATGTCGACTTGGGTTTCAACCGTAAGGCTTGGGGAATTAAATATTTCTGAGATGCAAAACTGTTCAAATGAATCGATTGTAATCATTGATCTCTAGTTAAGATATCAAAATTATATTGGTTTGTAAGTGAATCTCTATGAATATCAAAACAGCATTTATTTAAAAATTATACTGGGTGGAGCATAAAGGACGGATGTTTTTGAACTTCTTCTAGTTTGTAGGTATAAAAAACCTTAGTCTGAATAAGACTTGAAAGAAGGGAAAAGTAATGCACTTTTCATATGTGTGTTAGCCATGATATCAAAAACAATAATATTTCATACAAAATATATTATAAATGAAAAAGCACATCAGTCAAGTGACTACCATCCTCCTGAATGCAAAGACGAAGTCTACCTTGAAAGCTGTTGACTGAATTTCTTAACATTTCATTCAAAACATTTCGAATTTCATGTCGAATCAATGACTTCAGCTGCTCGATTGTTCTGGGGTTGTCTCTATACACGCGGGACTTCAAGTAGCCCCAAAGAAAACAATCACATATCGATAGATCGGGAGAACGCGCTGGCCAATGGACGTCACCAAATTGTGAGATGACACGACCTGAAAACATCTCTCGAACTTGCCTCAATGATGATCGTGCCGTGTGAGCCGTTGCACCATCTTGCTGGAACCACAGGCTTTCCATGTCGAGTCCCATTTCTTGAAGTTGTTGTCTGAGGAAGGTGTTTAACATTTCAAAGTAGCGAGCAGATTTGACAGTGGCCGTTGATCCATCTACTTCGAAAAAATATGGACCAATGATCCCATCAACGTAAACACCACACCAAACTGTGACTTTCCTGCTGTGAAGAGGTCTTTCGTGAAGCTGTTGGGGATTGCTGACTGCCCAGTAACGAAACTTCTGCTTGTTTACATATCCATCCAAATGGAAATGGGCTTCATCACTCATCATTATGAGCGGGTTGATGTCATTGATAATGTTCAGCATTTCTTCACAGAAGTTCTTCCTTTGAGCAAAATCGCTGTCCGTGAGAGTTTGGACGATCACCAGCTTGTAAGGATGAAAGTTGATATCCTTCAATATCCTGTGGAGAGAGCGCCGTGAGAGTCGCTGGACGTTGATGATTGAGCTATTATTCCTGAAATATTCCTCTACAGCAAACGCTCGATGTTCAATGCTCCAACTTGTCATTTCGAAGATGTCACAATACAGAGGACATTATTCGCAACAAACGATGAAATAGCCGAATTGAATAGTGCTCACTTGGTTGTGAATGGAAGGATGGTTAGATTACACAGCACACATTAAACTGCATGTTTCACTCTATCGTTCAACACATTAAAGCTCAATATAAGTTTAATAATTGCTAAGTTATTCGATTATGAAAAACATCCGTTCTTTATGCTCTACCCTGTAAAAGGTTAAATTATTGCGCCAACATCAATGAGGCTTCAATGAAAAATTAAAATTTTGTATTAGACAGGGACTTAGGATACAAAAGGCAGCCCTAATGCAAATCCTGTGTTAATACATGTATACTAATAACAAAAGATTTTTGTATTATGGAAATCTTCTTTTGTGCACCTAGATTAGTAATAATTCTGCTCTTAGAGGTATTTATGAACAAAAGTAATAACTTATTATCATAATGTAATCTATTAATCATATCATAAGCATATCAATACAACAGGGATGAATACAGGAATATTTTTTTAGAGGGTCCAACGTAGACTGCACGTTTAAGTACTAGATAGTGCACAAAGCACTGAATTTTCAATTTTTAAAATTCATCACTATGTACGGATTTCACAACCATGTGCTGACTACAAAAATGGAAATATAGAATTTCTGCAATTTTTCAAGATTACCACAATTTTTTTCAAATTTTATATTACGCCTTAATAATAATAACTTTAGGAGATTTTTTGCATTATATGCTACAAAATAGATTATTTTTTGATGTATTTTAAATGGCATACGATAAAGAAAATTTCAAAATTTGAATAGAAATGGTAGATAAGGAGAAAATTATATTTACATTTTGATTATTACTTATGCTATTCTTATTAATTAAAATTGTTTTTGCGTATAAATTAATCACCATAGGATAGCCGTAGCTCATGTAATTTCAATAGTATTTTTTAAAAATAAACTGATTAGAAATGTTATGCTAAAATTAAAATACTCCAAAGGAAAGAAAAGAATCTTCATTAAAAGAGTCAACAACTTTCCAAATGTAAATATATACATGTCTATAAATTATATTTTAAAGAAAATTATATAATATTAAAATATAAAAAAATATATAAATTTGTGAATTAAAAAAACGAACTATATATTTTCGCAGGATGAATAGGAACATCACAACAGTTAAGCAGGAAGATACCAATGTATGAGTCTGACGAAGATATTGAGAATACTCAAATCAATTCATGTGATGATGAAATTGGAGAGCAAGAACTATTCTTGCAAGAAAACACCGATCACCAGCGAAATTATAAATTGAAAATGCGGTTTGTGTTAATTTTAGAAGAATTTAGAAGATTTACAATGATAATGAACATCAAACTTTATTTCAGTGTTTCTTCGGACAGACAGCGAGATACTATATCATTTTTATTTCCTGAACAGGAAGATGTCAGTGATTTCACTTTTCATTACATTGCTATATGATTTTGTATAGTATATACCTAAAATTAACTGTCATATAAATTTATTATACACCTTTGTAAATTTTTAAAACACCTTCAGTGCATCTTTTCACTCGATGGAGAGTGTGAAAAGCACCTATATAATAAAATCCAACACCTTCCTATTTACAACCATCTAAAAAGTGTTATTAGGAATACTTTTAAAATTTAAAAAAATTCCTGAAATAAATATTAATAATTTTATTGAAGTTTAATCTCAAGATCTATAGGACACATTATAGTATAAAAGTTGAATGAAATACATTTTAGAAATACTAGATTTCTGAAAAAATTTCATAAATCTGTTCCTATTCACTTCATTTGACAGTACTACGGAATTTTAGTTTGTATTTATCATTGCATAATTTTAATGAATTTTTCTTCTTTTAGAGGGCCCCTTCGCTCGCCTTTGTATCCGCCCTTGCAGTATATATAGAGACATTAACATGAAAAAATTGAATGATTATCAGGAGTCATATTAAACTCTTACCATCCACTACAAAGCTCAGTGGAGTGTTTAAAAATCGATATTTGTTTTAATAAAAGATTTTGTTTGAATGAAGTTTAAAGTTTGAAACAACACTTGCAAGGGGGCTGGGCCTCCTCAGCTGTTGATGTCAATAATTGAATTGCTTCAAACCAACTCAACATGTGTCATGCAGGAAAATATAAATACAAAAATGTTTTCTGGGTTTATTAGAAGTGAATAATTCCATTTTGAATTAAATGAGAACCGGTAAAGTTTTGGGCAATTTAGTATACAAATTGCATTTGATGCATCCTAATAGCAGGAAAGATAAATTAATTCTCGGGAACTGATGGTTACTTGAAAGAAAACGTTACCTATACTTACTGGCGGATGTGGCACGAGCTTGTAAATAATTTTTTTCTTAAATATTCTAAAATTGCTTTTATAATACATGTGATTCTAATTCTAGTTTTGCATAAATAACATACTCATAAACAGTATTAGAAATTATTAACATATTATGACTATATTCCATGCATGCAATATGATATTTAGTAACAGATGTCTCAAGTTTCAACAATAATATTATAAGACTACACAACAATTATATTACGTTATATAAGCAATGCTACAGAAAATATATTTATTTATTGCTAAATATATTCAATCATTATTAAAGGACGATTGCTGAGTATGTTTATAGTCATATCCAAGTGAATTCATTTCTATAGAAGTTTACATGTTTAATAGTTCAGCTGCTATATGCGACTAAAATGGAAAAAATATTTTGGTCTCGACTGCTAAATTCGATATTAGTTCACATGATATAAGCAACTTTTCCGTACCTGCCACCTTCGACAAATGTCTTTAAAGTTATCACAGTGGCCACCAAACTAAAGTTGTATATTATTATCAATCTGCATAGCTCTACTCACATTGATAGGGTTTTAGCAATGACTACTCGACCACCATACAAAAAATCAAAGGCACGTGATATTGCAAGTTTTTTAAGAAGATCTACGAATATCACTCAGTCTGAAACAACAAGATCTGGTCGACATGATGATTCCGAAGTTCCAACCCTGCTGATGATGACATCGAGTCATCTTGTTGAAAAATGCATGGGCAATCAGCAATCAGTTCAATCTTCTGTCGTAATAAGTATATTGGATGTAGAATGTGCAGTGATGTCAGTAGTGTAGGCAGTGATGAGAAAGAGGTAATACGAATAGGCGAAGAGTGGAAGATGCTTCCCGTTTGTTCTTCTTCAAACCAAGAATGTGTAGGCAGAAGTCTCTCAGAGAGAAAATTGACAAGAATTATCACTTACTTCTACTCTTCTGTCTATATGCTTCTTCACCCAGTTTGTTCTTATTGCTTGCTCCTGTGCTGCCATTATCAGTGCTTCTGTTTCTCTCTTCAGTCCTGCCTTCTTTAACCACTTGTTGCTCTCTTCTCTGTCACACTTTTCTGTGTTCCTCCAGTATTCTCCATGCATTGCTTTCTGCCTATACCTTGTTTGTCTCTCTGATTCCATCCTACTCTGGTATACCTTCTTTCCTTCACTCTCAGTTCTTATCTTCCTTAACTCCTTAGTGACCTCCAGTATTGACCCTCTAGGTTGTGCTTCTACATACTCCTTTAGCCCTAGTGCTTCTGCTTCTACAGTTTCCTCCACACTTAGCAGTCCTTTCCCTCCTTTATGCCTTGCCATGTACAACCTATCCACATCTCCATTTAGGTTGAAAGCCCTCTCTGCTGCTAGTACCTTCCTTGTCTCTCTGTCTAGCTCCCTAAGTTCATTCTTGTTCCATCTAACTATTCCTGCTGAATATCTCAACACTGGTATCGCCCATGTATTAATTGCTTTTATACTGTTCTGCCCATTTAATGCTGACTTCTGTAGTACCTGTATTCTTTTCTTAACCTCCTCATGATCTGTTCTATCTGTAGTCTATCCATGCCATTGCTAAGTTTATCTTCTTTCTTCTACAATTGTCCACTACTGTCTGGTCTATTAACAACTGATATTTACATCCTGTCGTCTTTGTCCTACATCTCTTCTGCTCCTCTGGTATCAACCTATTCTGTTCTAAGTAACATGCCAGCCTACTTGAAATCACAGAAGTTAGCAATTGCCACGTTGTTGGCAGACATGTTATTGTCCTGAAGTTGCTTGCCTCACTACCTTTCTTTAGGCCCTTCTATATGAGAAATGTCCTTCCCATTACCATCCACTCTGGTCTCCCACTCACCACACAATACTACTGCTAGTCTCTAATGAACACTTGTGAACTTCCTCAGCCAATACCCATGCACCTAATCTCTGCCTGGAGCCTTCTAATTCTTCTTCTTCTTTAGAGTCTTCTTCAGCAGTTGTGATTACTTCATATTCTTGTCTGAACTCCTTCTGCATCTGCTCACTCTCTATCTCTGGTTCCTCACTTCCCCATATATTCTCTGAGGACGTTACTGCATCCTCGCCTGCTCTAGCTGTAGCCTTTTCTCCTGCATCTAGTTCTTTGTAGAATCTTCCTTCTTGAGCTTCAAACTTCATATTGTCTTTTGCTTGCTTTGCCCTATATTTTCTCAGTTTCTCAACTTCTGCAACTAATCATTGCTTTAGCTCTTCTCTTGCTGTTTATAATCTTCCCTTTACCTACACTGCACCTGTCCTGTACCGCCTTACTTGTGCTGATCTTCCCTATTTGCAGCCTAATCTTTGCCAATTTATTCTCAATTCTTTTCTACCATGCTGGCTTTCTGTCTCCCTTATCTTCTTGTCGCCTTTTTTTCTTCATGTCCATGCCTACATTCTTCAGCACTTCCCATGTGCCTGCATACACTAAGCTATTTACTTCTGTGACACTCCTAGCATCTATCCTCTCCAACACTTTATTGACCTTTGCTGTCTCTACTGCTAGCTTGCATTTCTTAACTGCTCTTGGCACTGGTAATCTAGTTCTCTCACCTATTTCTTCCTTCATCTTTTCCTTGATTGCTGCTTCAGTTTCTGTGTCCACTGGTTCTACTCTTTGCTTAGCCTGTTCAACTCTCTTTTTCCCTTTACCCTAATCCAACTGTAACTTTTGCACTTGTCTTCTGTAACTTCTAATCCCGTTCCTGCCTTCCTCCATTCTTCCAACACTCTCTTCCTGTAACCCCTCTTATCTGGCCTGCTTCTTCTGTAACACTCCAATCCTGTCCTGTTCTGCTCATCTGTCTACTTGTGCCATTGTCCATTGGTCTGTGTGGATCCTATACTGCCACTTCTCGAGTCCACACCCCTGATTGAGGAGTCCGCATGTTGTCCGGAGATTCTTAGCACCCTCTGACCATTGAAGGCCTGCCGGGCAGTGAGGGCCTCTGCTCTTTCATGACTTGTCATCAGTGATTAGGATTGTGTTTGATTTTGGGCTCACAATGTTCTAGGAAGTTGCTAACCAAGGCTTAAGAAACCTTCATACACCATGATCTTTCATTTTGGACTGCCCTTGTCCTAGGAAGTTGCCAACCAAAGCTTTAGAGTGCTTCCTACCCTGTGAGCTAAGTCATCCAATTTTGTAACAATGATCACAGTTGCTTAACCTCAGCCTACCAATCTGTGTCTTTACCAACTGGGATCTCTGCCCACATTATTATTATTTTCTCTTACTTCACACAGCTTCATGCTGGTATTCCTCTCAGCTCGGGGAACTCACCAGTTCCCAGGGAGTCTGAGAGCTTTCCTCAGGACTCTAGCTGTTCCTAACAATGCTGCCTTCTGTGCTACTGCTCCTCCCCATTTTGGTACTCCTAACTCCTCCAAGTATCTTTTATGCTTCTTACTCACTGCTCCTAGTGCTCCTACAACTACCAGGACTACTTTGACCTTCTTTAACTTCCACAGCAGTTCTATTTCCTCTGCCAACTCCCTGTACTTGTCTATCTTCTCTTTCTCCTTGCTTTCTACATTCTTGTCCTTTGGTACTGCTATGTATATCACTGCTCCTAATCTTTTCTCTTTGTCTACCACTACTATGTCTGGCCTTCATGCTTCTATCACTTTGCTCGTCTGTATGTTGAAGTTACACAATATCTTAACCTTCTCATTTTCTATGACGCCCTGTGGCTTATGCTCATGCCACTTGTCTCCTGCTTCTAACCCATGCTGCCTGCTCAAACTCCAATGTACCATTCTTCCCACCTTGTCATGCCTGAACTTATACTCATTCTGTGCCAACTTCTCACACCCTGCTGTCAGATGATCTACAGTCTCTGCCTCTTTCTTACATAGCCTACACTTATCACTTACTTCTACTCTTCTGTCTATATGCTTCTTCACCCAGTTTGTTCTTATTGCTTACTCCTATGCTGCCATTATCAGTGCTTCTGTTTCGCTCTTCAGTCCTGCCTTCTTTAACCACATGTTGCTCTCTTCTCTGTCACACTTTTCTGTGTTCCTCCAGTATTCTCCATGCATTGCTTTCTGCCTATACCTTGTTTGTCTCTCTGATTCCATCCTACTCTGGTATACCTTCTTTCCTT
>CABFPE010000099.1:1005895-1029726 GCA_900660155.1 Hofstenia miamia
ACTCTCAGTTCTTATCTTCCTTAACTCCTTAGTGACCTCCAGTATTGACCCTCTAGGTTGTGCTTCTACATACTCCTTTAGCCCTAGTGCTTCTGCTTCTACAGTTTCCTCCACACTTAGCAGTCCTTTCCCTCCTTTATGCCTTGCCATGTACAACCTATCCACATCTCCATTTAGGTTGAAAGCCCTCTCTGCTGCTAGTACCTTCCTTGTCTCTCTGTCTAGCTCCCTAAGTTCATTCTTGTTCCATCTAACTATTCCTGCCGAATATCTCAACACTGGTATCGCCCATGTATTAATTGCTTTTATACTATTCTGCCCATTCAATGCTGACTTCTGTAGTACCTTCCTTACTCTCCTCTTGTATTCTTTCCTTAGCCTCATCTTCATTTCCTCGTGATCTGTTCTGTCTTTCTCTATCACACCTAAGTACTTGTACCCCTCTTTAACTTCCTCAATCGTATCCCCACTGCTTGTCCTCAAGCCATCGCCATCCACACACTTGCCTCTAGTCATTGTCACTGCTGCACACTTTCCTAATCCAAACTCCAACCCTGAATCTCTGCTTGCCTTCTCCAATGTCTCCACTTGCTTCTGCAACATCTTCCTTGAACTAGCGTACATCTTCATGTCATCCATGTACCACAGGTGACTCACTGCTCTACCATTCTTCTCCATCTTATACCCTATGCCTGTCTCCTTTAACTTTTCTGTGAAAGGTATTAAGCTAACCACAAACAGTAGTTGCGCTAAGCTGTCTCCCTGGAATATACCCCGTCTAAACATTATTATTATTATTATTATTATTATTATTATTTGAATCAAACATGATAATAAGATGTACAAGAATAAGAAGGATATCGCAAACATTTTAAACAGAAATTTTGAAAATATGGGTAAATTCAATTTTAAATTCGGAAAAATTGGAAATAATTCCCCCCAACAATCTGATATACGCAAGGAACGGTTTCATTTCAACTTAATTTCCTACTATGAGCTTAGAAATGTAGTAAATAAGCTAGATAATAATAAATCATGTGGATCCAGTAACCTGCTGTATTGGATAATTAAGAAATATTTTTATATTTTTGGTGAACACCTGCTTGTAGCATTTAATCAAAGTATTATAAATAATGACTTTCCTACCCTTTTAAAGCAATCTGATATTTCACCGTTATATAAAAAAGGAGACCCGCTAGAACCCATGAACAGGCCAATTAGTATAACACACCCCTTCTCAAAAATATTTGAAAAACTACTAGCCGCACAAATGTACAAATTTATCAATGACAATCAAGTTTTATCAAGTAATCAACTTTGTGTTTTTCCACAAATATGCAGCACCTCCGATGCTTTTTTGACAATCACAAAAAATAAAAAAAAATTTAAAAAAAATTTTTTTAACGGCGGTTGTTTTACTTGTTTTAAGAAAAGCTTTTATTCAAATGATTTTCATTTTTTAAGAAAAAAAATTAAGGCAAGAAGTTTTTGTTGTCAATGCAAAAATTTTCATTAGGATTTTTTAGAAGAACCGAAAAAAAGGAGAAAAAATTGATCACATTTTCTCAGACTATACTACTACAAATCTAGGCGTACCACAAGGAACTGTATTAGGACCATTCTTTTCGCACTTTATGTCAATGACATTTCAAAATCCTTGACAAATGGAACTATTTACCAATATGCAGACGATACTTGTATATTACCGGATAGCAAAAAATCCCTTTGAGGCAACCAAACATTTGACAAAAGATATTGAAAATCTCGTAACATATTTAATCATAATAAACTAAAAATCAATTCTGACAAAACTCAATTTATCAACTTTTCATCTAAACAACAACAAAAGCTTACTAAAAATTTTAAAATTAATGTTTGTGATAACGAAATTAGTCAAAGTAAATGTGTAAACTATCTAGGTGTATTATTAGACAATGACTTAAATTTCGATAATTTCCGATAATTTAAATTAAAAAAGATGGCATGTGGAATAAAATATTTGTACCATTTGCGCCATGTAGGAAAATCATCACATGTAGAACTAATTCATTCATTTGTCTTAAGAATTTTATTACTGTGCATTTCTTTTTTTCAAAATCTCACATCGCAAAAACGTTCATCATTAGCAAAAATGTTTAACTGGGCATTTAGAACACTTAATTATATTGAAAAACATGAATCCATAACGCAATTAAGATCATCATATAACATTTTGGCCCCGAATTACTTTATTCAGTATCAATCTTTATGTATGATTCACAAATTTATTCATGAATTAAGTTCATTAAGTTTTCTTAATAATTACATCAAAATCAATAAAAGAAATAAAACACTTTTTAGCATCAATAATCGTCAAGATTCATTTTCTTTTAAATGTTCAATCTCTTGGAATGATTTAAGTATTGATATAAAATGTGAGAAAAACTATAAACACTTCAAGAAAAAAATAATACAATTTCTATTAAGTAGGCAAACATTATTGGGCATAGATAATAAACTCAACGCATGGTCAAATTACTTTTAAAACTGCCCTTTAATTAATATTGCATATTTAATTAGTTTTGTAAATATTTTTGTCATGTGTTAGTTTATAGTTTTTACATACATTTAAGCAATAAATTTGCTTTGACTCTTATTATAAATTATTATTTACAAGGTTAATTATTGCACGTCTTCATTAACAGAAATTAGTTCCCTTTCATAAGCATTATATTAACTTTAATGCAATTATTTAGTAGTATGCTATCTTTCTTTTAGTGATATATTCAGCATCAATTGAGTGTTGCATTGGCTTTCCCTAGTTAAATACCTACTTCAGCAAAAAACTTAGTATTAGCCTGAAATTTACTTCCAAAGGAATGGATTGGCTCATCATATGCAAATGAATCAAGAATCCCTTACACCAGCTCTAAAGTTCAATAAGAAGTTAGCTCTATTATCTTACAACATTTTCGCAACTCCATATATCTGCTTCTGCAATTATTGGTTTCAATTTACTACTGAGTGGTGGAAATTAGTGTTGCAAGATTTTCTGTTCCCAGTCCACTTTTATTTTGTTCTAGTCCCAGGAAATATTCTGATTCCATAATCCCATATGTCCTACAGCATAACTTCTATTTTGACCATCATATCGAAAATATTGAAAAGCTTATAGCTCAAAAACAATTGACGCTAATATTAATTTGAAAGCCACCATCGAGGCGTACAGCTGTGTGCATTTTCGAGTGTTTTTGTTACTTATATTTTTTAGCCTTGTTTCTCTGATCCAGCGCAAAACATGTGCCAATTTCATTTTGAGCGTGTCTTCTGTACAATAATATAAATTTTCTTTCAAGTGATATTTAAATTGCAATGATGTTAGTATTATCAAGTAAATTGGTGATTTGTGGTCTTTTAAATTCAGGGTTTTAAATTTCAATCAGTTTTGCTACTTTAGAGGGTGATTCAATTTTTTACATTTAGTCAACGTCTTGCAAATGCAATTATTTTTAATCTTGTTTTTTGAAACGTTTTGCTTAAGTTCACTTATTTAGCTGTTTTCCCTTAAACTCTTACAATAGGAACAGAAAAAAAAATATGCAATAAGTAATTTCACTTTACAAAAACGTTTAATAAGTGAGACTGATTGTTGTATCAAATGAGGAGTTAAAATAGACAAATCAATTAAAATTTGAAGAATTTCTACTAAATAAGATTAAAAAATGACTGCAGGCATTCGATATCTTTATCCCTTACGCAATGTAATATCAAGCAATTATCATAAACAACTAATACATGCATTATGCTTGTCTCATTTTCAATATTGTTCTTTCCTTTTAACTAACCTAAATTCTAAATATCGTGTGCTTCTATCAAAGACATTTAATTGGTATATAAAATAACTCTAACCTTTACACAAAATCATGAGAAAGCGCATCAGTATATCGTAATAAATATAAAATATTATCTCCGTTCTACCAAATTCATTTGCATATGCTATCCATTTTATTTAAATTCAAATCACGTCAAACATTTCTTCTCTTCCTAAAAGACAATGTTAAGTTAACTGAGCGATTATAAAAATTTCAGTGTTTAAAGAAATATTCTAATAGTTTTCATCACGTTACAATAATATTGTGGAATAATTTAGATTATAATTACAAAAAATTTAGAAAAATACTACAGAAATCACTTTTAGTAAAACAATGTACAATAGGAGACAGCAACACACTTCAAGCATTCGAGGTATGCCTCCAATATTGAACACATACACAAACATTGATTTTTGTTATTATTATTATCTATTGCGTTTATTAGTTTTTAGATTTAGATTTGTTTATATATTTTATTTTATTTGTAACATTTTAGCAAATATATTGCTTTGACTCTTGTTATTATTATTTGGAGTAGGGCCCCTGCCCGGACCGTAACCCGTACCCATAAAAAAAGTCCTGTCGGTTTGACCGTGCCTGTATTCTAAGTCCATTATGCCCGTACTTAACTCTTTCTTAACTAAAATAGGTTGACAATCATAATACCTATCAATGCAGTTTACGTCAAAGACCAAATTTAGTACTTTAATTTTATAAAGATAAACTCATTTTTAAGTCCTGTTTCCAGCCGAAGTTCCACCAATTCATTACAATAATTGATAACACATCAAACAGTGTGAAAATATTTTTAGTGTTCTGCTGATTACTCATTTACTGGAAACGAGTTTTTATTTATCCTAATAGTACACTACACTTCTTGTATGACCTTGTAAAATAAAAAAATTACATTAATGCCATTCAAATGATATGGAGCATTGTAAGATCACAACCTATGATTCTTAAGCCATCATTTACATATTAATACAATATCAGAAAGTGACAGTGCAATGAAACTCTCTGACTGATTTTGAATAATACAGTTTATTTTATGTGACTTAGTGTAATATTTTATGTGTTTTGTTATAATTTTGGTTGTAAATCTACACGAAGGTTAGTTTTCACTAAATACACATAGATATATAGAATATATAAATACAAAATACGTATCCATCAATTGACCTAATGTACTTCAAACAAATCATTTTAGGAATTCATATCACTTTGGAAGTGTCCGCTACTGATCCTACCATAGATTACTATTATTACTATTTTTATTAATAATAATAATATTATTATTATTATTATATTTTAAATTTATTTATTTTCTGTGATCGATGGTTAGTAAGTCTGTGTTCTTCAACTTGCCTATTTCATCCAGATGTCGTGCTCCAGATAATAATATCTATGGATTTGAATCCCGTGCCAATGAGACAAGTATCGTCTACATACTGCAAACCATTAATGGGATCAAAGGCCAATAATAGCTATTCCTTTGCCAACCATAACCAACAAAACAAAACAAATTTATGATCTTTAAATTCTGCAATTTTACAGAGAAAATATTATATTATTGTATATAATATCTCATTGCCTTAAAGTTTGATTTCAATTTTCATAAAGTATTATTTATCAATTTATCATAGCTATTAATAGTGCGACAATTGCCCAATAATGGCATTGCTGGATTGATTTAACACCTAGCAAACAAATATTAATTATAATGATTTACAATTATGCAAGAACAAATGAAATTACTTATTCTTCAATCGTGGATGACGGCAATCTTGTAGCCCAGCACTTGTTTTTATTAGGAGTTTTTAATGAATTCAGTGATTTGCAGCAAACAGTTCCATCTTAGGGATAAAATGCTATACACACTTCCAACTGTGCCTTTAACTTATAATATTGGCATCATCAGTAGACTGCTAGCGGGAAACATGCGGTATTTGTGAGCACTGATGTAATCTGTGGCCCATTGATGGCCTATTGACGGCATCAGTGGCAACATCAGTAATCAATGTAATCAATGAGCAGATGCTTACAAATAAAACTAAATTATTTTTATTCCTACATTCTTTTAATAATAAAAAGATATTGCAAAAAACTTCTGTGAAATTTTTAATTTGTAAAAAATATAATGTACCTACTAAATGAATTTTGAAAATAATTTATTCATGATGCTTGGACACCTTGAAATTAACTATTATATAAAAAGTTATGTTTGAGCAGAAGAGATTTTTCACGATTTAAGAAAGTACTATTTCAAAATTGTTCTTAATTTTAAAATTTTAGATTTCTGTTAATTTTGGCAAATTTGTATGCCTATTGCTATCATTTATAAACAAGACAATCTTTAAAAATTCTACCTCATTTTTGTATTAAATATGATTGTATGATTGTTAGGAGATTGTCAGAGATATCCTTCTGTCATTTGGTGGGATTGTGCTTGTTTAACCTGCAATGTTGAGCTGCTTAGCAAGATGAAGTTGTTGTCTTACATGCAAAAGTAACGCTCTACTATCGAAAACTTACTTGTTGCTAACAATGATGCATTAATGGACCATTATTGGCTTCCCAATGAGACATTGTCGGATGTACGTCACTAGCACATTAATACCCCCAGCGGCATTCTGCAATTAATGGAAACCGCAATGGCTTGTTGTCGAACCATTAATGGCTTGCTATTTGGGAAAGCGACTACTTCATGTAAAACCGATCATATTTTACAAAAATAATGGTAAATGTTTGGGAATCTCTAGTAGTTTAGTGTAAATTGAAAATTTGAAGCGACACTTAGAGATTTTGAAAGAGTTCGAATATTTTCTCTAATAAAAAATAATCTAGGAGCATATCAGGAAAATTTATATTGCATTCCATTCAAGAAACTATTGTGACTCATGGGAAACAATGTTGTCTTTATCTTCTCAACTATTAGTCCACGCTTAAAAAATGTACATCAAATACGACGTCACTGATTTACTAATGGATATCACTGGTATAATTGAAAAGAATTGGGATATTTTAATTGTTCTACCAGATTTCATATCGCTAAAATATTTAAACAAACTATATCTAGAGTATGCAAGCAGTGATACATTCTCAGGCTATGATAGACAGTTTTGGACGTCTGCTGAAATTTCAATAAGCGATTCACTTAATAGAGATTTAGAACAGATTTCTCTCTTCAACTTCCTTATTTCATCCAGATGTCGTGCTCCAAATAATAATATCAGTGAACCATGCTGTCAATATTTGTGAATTTTCTATATTTGATGCTACTCTTATAAGCGATTTCTTCTCTACTTACCTACCAAACATTAAAAATTTGAAATTTCTTTCTTTGTGCGATTGCTACACTTCCAATTACACAATGTCTGAAATTTTAAATTTACATGCAATTAGGCAAATGCAGAGGTCAGTTAGTCACTGCTTAAAATGTAGCGTAGGTCCTGGTTTGGAGCATTTTTCTATTGATAATTACTTGAATTTAAAAGATTTGGAAATCATTGAGTTATCTACAAAATTACCTCTTCTTACCCACCTTACAAATATGTAGTAAGCATGGGTATTTTACTGCAACTGGATTAGGTTCAATGAAATTTAAAAATCTAAGAAAATTGCATTTTTCGGGAATTACAAAGATAGTGAATTTGCTCTAGCAAATATATTGAACGACAACTGCTTCTTAAAATGTCTGAAATTGTGTAAATTTTCTATTTCAGGGATTTTCATTTCCTCAGCAAAGCATAATCTTCGAAAGCTAGAAATGCAAGATTGCTATCACCTCATTACATCATTTTATGAATTTCTCGAAGTGACAATAAATATCAAGTGCCATTTCAATTTAAGCTTTTCCAACATTAAGAAACTTAAATTGTGCTAAAAATATGGCATACTGCATAATCCCAAAACTATGGAAATATACAAATTTTTTAAGCTGGACTCATTAGTTATGCTAAATGTCGGAAAAACGGCGGATTCACTACATATGTGTGAAAGAAAACGAAGAACTTAACTTGGGAAGAAATTTTAGCATTAAAAAGTTTAGTGTTTATTACATAGATTTTCACAGTGAATACATATCCCAAGAACTAGCTGCAGGACTTTCAAATTTAATTTGGCTTAAATATTGTAATGATTTAGGAATTCATATCTTTCGGCAAAACTGTAGTTATCTACTTCATACAGAAATGTGGCGATCTTGATTTAATGTAAATAATTAAAAAATATAGTGTTTGTTTCTAGTTACAAGTTTTTTATGCATTTAATTTCGTATTCAGGGAATTTAAAGCTGCCTAATTGAACACAATTTCCAAAGAATAAATGCATTGTTGTAACTTTTAATAACATCCATTAAAAAAAAATAAAAAAATTTACAAGAACGTAGAACAAAGTTTGAAATCAATAAATTGTATGAATTAATTCAAATGGATATTTAAATTGCTGAGCTTTGATTAAAAAGGTGCTTTTTTACGTCAAAAATTGAATTATAGGTTTTCAAGCAATAAACTACTTGGCCAATGCAAAAAGTAAAACTTAACAAAATTTCATCATTCTGTCACCATATGGTCCAGGATTGAAGTTGATATTGATTTATTGATATCAACATGTTGTTACAAGCCATACAATGATTCTTTGTGGGACGGTGGTGATATTGTTAAAGGATAGAGCTAAATTCTTATTGAACTTTGGAGTGAAGAGGATTTTTGATTCGTTTCCATATGATAAGCGAATCAATTCAATGGAAAGTATATTTCAGTATAAAATTACATTATTTGCTGAAGTGACGCAGCCTGCTTTCTGATATACATTGTTAAATAAGTTAATAGCACTGTGGCAAGCACTCACATTGACAACATATTACCATAAGGTTGCGAGGCATGCTCAGAAAGAACTATAATTTGCATTCCGACGGTAATATTTTACGTCATCACCTCCCAATAATAAAATGAAACTTGATTGATAAAGATCATATTATTTGCTGGAACATACTAATATGCTCTAAATACCTCATATCACACACCAGCAGTGGCGGATTTAAGGGAGACTATGGAACTGGAGTCCCCCATGAGGAAGGCAAATTGAGTGCATCTATTGGGTTAATTTGTGCAACCTTAGTAAAAAAAAGTTGGGAAAATCCAAATTAGTGACAAATTTTTGCATTCCATTTGCAAATCGATCCTAAGGTTGGGCTATTTTTGCAAATTATTTGGCAAATTTCTCAAATAACTTGTAAATATCCTAAAAATTACCAAGCCTTGCAAATATTTGTCAAACTTTCCAATTTGTCTTCAAATAATCTTCACATTTTTAAGAATATATCAAGCATATCATCCAATACAATATTATGCATTTCATTAACCAAACTTTTGTACTTTAGTAATTATAAAGCAGTTGAGAGACCTGCTTCTGCAGCATCTATAAATCTGTGTACAATTAGCAAATAGAACCGATAGTGTTTCAGTGAAGTTGCTTATTAAGACAAATTCTCGTTGAAAGATGAGGCCACGGGAGACTGGGGAGGACTTCTCTCCACACTTTTTTCAAAAAACCCACAGAAAGTTCAAGGTCTTTCAGAAAAACTACAAATTTTTTACTTAAGATTCTGAAAACTTCTGGATCTACGCAAGGGTAACCACCTACTTTCTAGTAATTTCTTCAACATATTAAATTCGCTACATTTCAAATGATGTTCAAAATCTACTCAAAATATTATTTACACTATTTTGCATTAACTTCTGTTTTTATTGTACAAAATAAATACCCAATTTATATAAACTTACTAATATTAGAGATTCACCATCTCCCTCATTTGGTTTGTTTTATATGGCATAAGTTTCAATCCTAAGCATACAAAAATGCAACTTCTTACATAGAGCTTTAATAACCAGCTGAAGTTATTAAATTTTCAAATCACTGATTTGATAAGAATCATGAGGTTCGAAATTATTGATACCCCGTTCTAGACCTCTTTCTATTCACAAATAACTTGAAATTGTAATTACTAAATCTTACAGAAAATATTAATTCTAAAGATTGACCAACCACCAAAGCTAATAAAAATAATTCAGAAGATTAATAGTCTATGTATTAATGACTTTTTCTCTCTCCAGATTGCACAAAACAATTATTATAATGTATAATCAATAGAATCCTGAGGAAATTAACCTGATATCGATATCAGATCCACAATATGAGACAGCATCAGTACAAGACCGGAACAACTTTTCAATTTCAACTGAAACTTGGGCCATTTTGATTTAATATACGATATTGTGGTATACTTTTTAAACTAAAATATATCTATGATATATCCAATCAGTATTCATTTCTAATAATATTACAGATTTTATCACGGGATCCGAAATAGATGAATTTATATATAATATGAGGCATTAGATAAATTAACGTATTTCTAAGCGAAATAAAAACCTCAAATTCAATTGTAGAAAGTCCGAACTAGAACATCATCAAGTCCTTTAATATTTTTATCTTAAGATGTAGAGAAATGTATGAGAAGGAAAATTTAATCAAATCTGCCGTGTAAAATCATTATGAAAAAAACGCATTTTGGACTTCGTACCCCCAATCAGAAATTTCTACATCCAACACAGGACAACAGTTTCATGTTACTCACCAGCTGTGTAGGTAATTAACTGTGGCAAAAAAATGCAAAACTCAAGTAAAGCTGATTATATCAGTAAAAGAATAATAGCATAAAACTTAATAATTACGCTAAATCTACTATAATTCCTATGAGAGTGAACTCATATATGTACATATATACATGTACATAAATACATATCTATATATATATATATATATACGAGGGTAAGTCAACTATTATCCTCAATGCAGCTTTAAAATTTATTTTAATACAAATAGAAAAGTTACATGTACATTATTTTTCAACATAGTCCCCTTGTTTTTCAATGCACTTGTTCCATCATTGCAAAAGCTTTCTGAAGCCCTCATAAAAGAAGGTTTTTGGTTGAGCTGCAAGCCAGGAATGCACCGCTTTTTTTACTGCTTCATCCGAGGTAAATCTATGGCCTCTTAATGCCTGTTTGAGCGGATCAAACAAGTATTAAACCTAAATCTGTTGTGGATGATTTCGTAGGCAGAACCATGACTTATTTGCAGACAATAATCCACTTTACCCGTCTGTCTGACAGAATCATTTCATGAACACATTCAATGTTCTCCTCATTTGTGACAGTAACTGGTGGTCCGGCTCCTTCGTCATGCGTAACACTCATACGACCATTTTTGAATTTTTCAATCCATTCATAAGTACTTTGTTGAGACAACACACTGTTCCTGTACTGTACAGAAAGTCTTCGGTGAATTTCACCCCTTGAACCCTTTCTGACCACAAAAAACGAATCACTGAATGTTGCTCTTCTTTGGTGCAAACAGAAAGTGGAGCAGCCATGGTTAACGGCATGACAGCCACAATAGAACTGACCTAGTAGCGTCTAACCTGTACAGGCATAACAACAACAAAACCACGCATTGCGCCATCTGCGCTTCACAACACTACTACCAACATAACAAGAAATATAACTGCATTGCGGATAATAGTTGACTTANTATATATATATATATATTAAGCATTGCTGACATTTTCCTTGATTGCAAAGTTGGTGTTAACTTTAGTGAATTTTAATCGTGTATTAATGACCATAATCCGTGCTTTTAAGAGATTTTCATGATAATCAATATATGAGTTTCCATTATATTGATATTTCATCTTCATTTGAGCGGTTACATTTAATAGACTTTGAGGTGAGAGCTTGGTCAACAATTTTCTTAAACAGTTTATGTGGATAGCCGTACTTTTCAAATATTCCATATAATTCAGTTATCGATTCAAGCATGTTATTACAATTTGAATAAATTTTAACAAACGATATAATAAGCACTTAATTGTGTTTATCATGTACTTTGGGTCACAAAAAATTGTTACATCTAGAAAACTTAGAGTTTTTCTTCTATTAGATAAGAAGAGATTCATTCAAACTTTGATTGTTAACATTCAATCGAGAACTTTAGAAACCGATAATGAGTCTATACTGGAACAACTAGACACCCTCATTCCTAGTAAATGGCCAAGCACGGAAGTTCCTTGGCTTGAAGGTGAATCCAATTTAACTACATTCTCTACACGGTTTAGCATCGATACAGAGGGCATTATTCCTGCACTTCGCCAATACTTTGAAAATCCAAGGCAGATCCCTCATCTGCTAAAAGACAGGCTCTTCTAAAATATCATTAATGTAATTCCAATTAGTTCGGCAGAGGCGGAACGCGGAGTTTCGCAACTAAACTCCATATGTACAGACATCCGGAGTAGCCTGAATATGTAGCCCATTTCATCACTAATGTTTATTAGCATTAATGGACCGCCACCTCATTTTTTCAAGACAGATATTGCTGTTCATAGATGGCTTTTACATCACCTGTCCGCTATAGATATCACAAAGCAAAAAAAGAAAGCTTTTGGCAGCTAGCGATATGTCGGGTATACAAAAACTCTTTATTTAGCGTAACATTTTTGCTTTAAGAGATTATCATTTGTTCTAAGATTATTCTATAGCATTTAATTAAATATTAATGTTTTAGGCAGGTGCGAGAGGCTGTCGACCTCAAGTTACCTTATACCAAATACAGTTGACACACTGAGTACTACCTCTAATAAGAAGTTTTTGGAAAAGTATTTTTGATCGTAAGAAAAGCCCCCATACCTAAAATTTAACCAAAGAACCTCTGTATACATCCCTTTTATAATCATATAGATCTTCATGAATGACTCCCCTTAAGTATGTTTTCATCAATTGCAATATACATTTTTCAGTCTTTGTGTGAAGATTTTTTAACCACTATTAGTGTTCAATAAATTATCAATGCTTTGACAATTAGAATCATCAAATCTTGGTTCCATAATGATGAAAACAACATATGTGGAATACAATATGTCTACATCATATGAACAGGTTTGCTGAGAACTAGGTAATTTCTTATCCAGAACGGATATATATATATATATATATATATATAATCATTGTTAATCTTTTTAAAAATGAAAACAAAGTAACTCAATTTTGCTTATATTTTTGAATAATCTAAATAAACACTTAGAAGTGTATAGATTTGTTTGATAAACTTTTTCAGGTGTGCAGAAAAAGAATATTTATTAATGGTGCAATGAATGCTAGAGTATGGAATTTGAAGAAAAGTCGAAAGTCCTATTTTCAAAAAGCTCAGAGGTGCTCTCCATGATAATGTTTAGTCTAGTGGATAGATACCTCATTAATGCACTGTTATGTCAAAAATTACATTTTATTGGAACCAAAATCGTTGTAGTATTCCAAACTCCTCCTTATGTAAAGTCACCATCAAATTCCATTGCATTTAAGTGCAAAGTATCGCGACCAATCGAATGGGTTATACTTAGGCTATCATCTAGCACTATATGTAGCGCAAGGACCAAAAAATATTTCATTTATCGATATTGTTAATCTAATTGGACAAAATATACTTTTCGTCCATTAGTGAAACTTACAAATTACTTTGACAGCTCAATAAAACTTAATCAACCCAGACTCACGGGCACCCGCGGGCTTCCAAGCTCTCTTCACGAAATTGGTCCGCACGGCTTTAATCCCTACTATTGGTTATTATTAGTTCATAAGTTTTCATTGCAATAGTAGATATTATAAAATTATGCATGAGTCAGTTGTTTCACTTCCAAGAAACCCAATTTTTTACTTTCGGAAATTCACAATTTACTTTGATATCATCTGTATCTTCAGCAGTCATTTTTTCCTTAGAAGTAATCAATTTTCTTATAATTTACTTCAACATACTTCGATATTCTCTAAAAAGTTTTTGGCTATCATAATTGTTCTCAATCAAGAAGATCATGGCGACATAATGCTTACAGATTCATACACTTTGAATTCGGATAAACTCCATGAAGAACTTCATATGGAAAATGCATTAGCCACCCTGTTCTTATCCAAGAATGTACAAGTTATGCTATTCATCACAAATTTTTGTATGACTTCACTCAAAAGTTCCAGACTAATTAAATTACAAACTGTACAAATTCTTTTAAATTGCTGGTTTTGATATATATTTCATTAAAAAAAACAATGGATTTCGAAAAGATTTGAATATTAAGAGATCTAAAGCTTCTAAGCGTAGCTATGCAAAAAAAAATTGATTGCACTAAACTGAATTTGATTTCTTTGTATACATTTTTACTTAATGGAGATGGATATTAACATAAAATTTGAATTCCCTATAAAAATTCAAATTTACAATTTAAATCTTCAGAGAATTAATTTAATACGAACTGTACCTTAATGACTACCACTATAGATGCAATCTTGGGTATGAAGGAGGCAAAAATGTCGGAAAATTAAATAGATGTGACACAATATAACCAGATCTTAAGAAAAGAAATTTAAGAAAGATTGCATAAATCTCATGCAGATAATCTTAGCGCTTATACATTTCTGTTCTTTTGGGTAAACTAAATGCGAACATGGATACTTGCAATGAGATGAAGATGGTAATTTTTTAAAATGTTTCAAATTATTTTTTTGCAGTCTATGAAAAAATTTTCCCAAATTTTGTGAAATTCATTTTATTGTTCAAATATTTTGTTAATTAACTTCACAGATGATCCATGCATCAAAATGGCTGATACATCTGTACAATTATTATATGAACTTAAAGACCTTGAATTCCATATCTAGTAAATTGAAGGTTCAATTGGCGCCCTTTCAGTGACAGCAACGCTACGCACCTTTTTTGACTACAATTTCTCAAAGCAATTAGATCGCTTCTCAATTTCTATGACGTTCTCAGCCGTGTAAAATATTAATACTAGCCATCTATAACCTAAGCCAAAATGAACCAATGTAAACAATTTCCTTAGCAACCTGTGACCTTCTTGTCATTAGATTGTGTATTATATTCGTAAGAACAACTAAGAAATGTTCTCAATATCAAACATTGTGCACAACAATAAATAAATTAAATTTTACAGCAACAGGGCAATTTCTTCTTAATAAATCAAACCAATTTTAAACAGAAAGCAAAACTATGAATTTTCTTGAGTTTACTGAACTAAAGTTTCCCTTAATAATAATATTTTAGGTGCAAATTGTTATATATATATATATATTAGTGAAAGTTTACTTATGAATTTGACATATTGAAACATTTAATTATTTGTAACATCTTGTTATTCTGATCAGTAATTACAGCTGTTAACATGTGAATTATTTTTATGAAAGGGAAGACATTTAATGCTGAATAATATTTATAATGATGATGACAAAGTTTATACATTATAAAATGGATATATCAATATCTAAGAAATAGTTTTTAGTTGTGTCAACCTTCTTAAAAGTCATGCAGGCCTAGACATTGGAAATTTCTTTGATACATAAAAATGATGTTTTCGTATAGTAGGGGAAAAAAATAAATTAGGGCTTTGAATTATCAAAATATACAGGGTGGCTACAAAGTCACGCAGTATGATAATTTGGAATTACACACTCTTAATGGATATATTGACAGCCAATAGAAATTCAAAATTTCTCATTGGTTAACGGCAACTATATATATATATATATAATGATTTAAGCTCATAATTGTTTATTATTCTACATTTTAGAATGGATTTGGAACAAATTAATATCTTGCATGTACAGATCTTCTAAGTCTCCAATACAAGCACTCGTAATGAAACTGGAATCAGAAACTTCCTTGCAATGAAACAACATTAACTCGACTTCTTGAACGTTTCGAAGCCACAGGAAGCGTAGGTGATCAACAGCGATCTTGTCAACCAAGTGTTTCTCAGGATACAATGGATATCGTGAAGAATACCCTCGTTACTTTGAAACGCCTTGATCCTCTTGGCATGTGCAGCTCTAGCAAGTTGGCTCGTCATGCAGAAATGCATCATTCGACAGTGAAGAACATTCTCTGTAAGGCATTGAACTTAATTCCTAATTCTGTTTGGCATATCCAGGAATTGAAGGATACAGACTACGAAGCTCGCCTGGTTTTTGCAGATTGCTTTATCAACCGCTGCAACATTGAGAACGACTTTGTCAAATCTGTTTTATGGACCGATGAGGCTCATTTCTATTTAGATGGCTGCGTTTATACTTGCAACTGCGTCATCTGGGCAGGAACTAACCCACACGCAACAGTAACATCATCTCTTGCAAGCAATATCTGCCGACGAGCTACTGCGCAGTTGCCAAAATGTCCTTCTTCGAATGGAAGCGGTGAAGACACAAAGAGGTGGTCATATCGAACATATTCTATGACATTTTATTTTCCCACATTTCATACGTTCATATAGGATTTCTTCTATAATATATTTTTATTCAGTATTTCGATTTTGAAATATTAACAGGTGACTTTTAGCCACCTTGTACTTGATTAAATTTCAGTCAAAGTCATTAAAAATCTGAATTGATTGTAATTCCATCAAAATGGTAATTGCTTGCATTTAAATTTTTTGAAGTACCAGATTGATTCTTGCTAATTATTGATATAAGCCCTGTCAGATCTCATCTTATATGCACACAAACCCTATACCAGTGTTGGAATTGGGCTGATTTTTAAGGCCCAAGCCCGGCCCAGCCCAATGCAGTTTAGGCCCAAGCCCAGCGGGCCAATTTCCAAATGCAAATTATTCGGCCCAAGCCCGGCCCTAAATTATTTTTCTTGTACGCCACTGATAGTGTCTTTTGCCTCATAGAGGCCCATAAGCACTACACAGTGAATTTGATTGGATAATTAGCATAATGTGTTGATTAATTTGCACATCCGCCTAAGTCCGTCAACAATGCTAATTCAATTCTGTTGAAATTCAAATTGCATTGTTAACCTTAATACAATAAACGTATCATACAGAGCCGTATACCTGGGGTTCAACCCGTCCTGGAGCAGATGTGAGATCCTCCTGTAAATGCTTGCATTTGGCTACCAAATAGAATTGAATATGCATTTTCACAAATGTTACAAATGAAGGAAAAAATTTTTTAATTGTTTGAAATTTGTGCATAGATTAACTTTAAATTGCTTAGAATTTTTTTAGCTTTTTGTTGATTTCTTCTTAAAATTATTAATCGCTTTCATCTCACAAAATAATAAAATCTCAAAAATCAGAGTGCACAATGTAAATAAGGTGCGTCTCCTTTTTATAAATGAAAATTTTGAGAAAATTTCGGATCCAAAATTTTTTAATAATTGTGTATATTGTAAATTTTATACATTATGCACATTTTTACATTCTTGATTATTATAATCATGTACATAAAAAGTTTTATAGGGCATAGTAATAAAAGGATATTATTATATTTAATGCTGCTTTTGTATAATCTAAATTTTGTAATCCAATCTAGTATCCAATTTCAATGAAAAGCAAAATTCAAAATTTATATTTATCTCTCAAATTTAGCTTGAAAAAATGAATTCTTCCATCATGGATTTTAATACACTCTACTACAGTTTTTTTAATGTATTGCAATATATATTTTGGGTTTGCTCTTAATTTGCCATTGTTTGTGCTATTCCTGTTTTCATTGCCTTTGCTGCAATCTTGAAGTAAGTTTTATCTTGTTGTTTGAAACAAATTAAATTCTCAATTCATAGTAACATTGTAAAATTTTGATTTTTGGATTTGGATATAATAAAATTATTAGGGCTGTAAAACCATAAGAAACTCAACTATTTGAACTCTCTGAATATATTATGATTGTGTTGATGGTAATTTAAGAATTAGATTACTACAAAGCTTACAAATAATTTTTTTAGAGTTTTGGTTAAGCAATCATCACTTTCTATTCATAATCAAAGTCGCGACAATCCGAAACGGATTTGCTTTTTGTGGGTGAACAATTACAAATAACAGAAGCAACTTATTTTAAACATAGATGGAAATTGACCGAAAATTGTAGGCCCGTTTTATCGTTGACAAAAATATTTCTTGAATTTTTGGTTTGCTTTAACAAAATTGACTATATTAGATTGTAGTACTAGAAGAGCATTTGATACTTTTAAAATATTTCAAAATTTAACATTGATTTTTCAACACATGGTTTTAAGTTATATAGGATTCACTACATTTGAGTTGATTTTCATGCACTATTACATAAGTTGTCCATTTTTACCAATACCTCGGTCCAAGCCCGGCAATATCCTCCTCGGTATTTCAGGAGAGTGTTGAATCACTTAAAATTTACTATTCACATTTGAAAAGAACATAAATATATTTTAAGCCAATGTTCATTTATTTTTAGAATACTTATTTATATTCGGATCAAAAACTAAAATTCTTTAAGAAATTTGGCTCCGGATCATGAGGTTTCGGATTCGGATTGGATCGGATACTAAAATTTTGGATCCGATTCCATTTCTACTGACCACGATTTATCAGATATTTATTATTAAATGGATATGGCACTGAAATTGATTATTGCATTAAGCCGTTTGCATGTATACAAACCTTAAGATAAAAGAACCACAATAAGAGCATTTATATTCTGCTATTTTTTTATCCAAACATTTCTTAAAAATTAAATACACTCTATTTTAATATGTATATGTATTTCTACACTTTCTACAAAAGCCTTAAACTTTTCTGTTATGTTCTACAACATTGTACTAGTGCAAAAACCCAACTACAACAATGAGTTTCTAATTGCATTAGTAACAACAATAATCTCTCTTATAGAGCCATTGAAAATTCTGAATTTAATAGCACCAGTGATTGTATATTTTTTTAACATTGTTCGCAGCCAAATACAAAAACTATTATAGCACTGCTAAATATCCCTTAAGAATAAAAAAATTACTTCTGAACACATCTTTATTATTAACATCAAACTAAAAAATTTGCATTTTAATAAATATAGGACTTGTTCTGGGACTCTACACTTGCAAATAATATGTTAGGAGTTTTCTGCTGGTCAAAATGACACGCAAAGAACTGGAGTTCCACTAAAAAAAATTGACAAGTTTTTACACAAACTTTACTTAAAATGTTGTTAATTTATTTTACTAGAACAATTTATGTAATTGTTTAAGGAAAATAACAATTTCCTGCTATCCAAGCAATATATCCCTTAAAATAAGCAGTAGTAAATATAGAGAAAATATAGACAGTATCTTTGTAACCACCCGTTGAAAATTACATCAGCTTACCTCTGCACAAAGTAAGGGGGACTTTCAGAAACGCTTTTTGCTTGTAGAAGACAAAATTTAGATGTTAGAAGTATTACACCAATCAACAATGCCGATTGAGCTTAAAGAGAATGCTTTTTGTCACTTGCAAAGTTTAAGTTTTCAAGTGAAATTTTTCCTGTATTTCAAATACCAATTAAAACATTGGGCCCAAACCCGGCCCGACCCAAATTGTTATGCTGAAAATCCGGGTCAAGACAGGCCCAGCCTAGCCCAACTCAACTTTAGGCCCAACCCAAATCCAACTCTGCTCTACGCGATATCGATTCACTATGATTAGTAAATATCAAATCCTGAGGCAAAACAGCAATACTATCTATTTTTTTGTTGAAAAATTATAATAACAATTTTGCTTTTCTCTTTTTCTCATTCACTTCCCTTCCTTCCTAAGCATTCTTTGCACCAAACAGTGTGTATTCGTCCACGTCAGAAACATTTGACCCGTACGCCGTACTCGAAAATTTTCTTTGCTGCTTTCACTTTCAAGCAGTTTTAAATTTGTAATTAAATTTCGAATACAACTCACCGTCATTTAAGATAATATTTTTAACATTTTGTGTATTATTTATCTTTACTTAAAATTCCTATAATGGAAAGCTTATTTGGACTTACACAGGAACACGCGAGTAGTAACTATCTGTACGCTATATATATATATATATATATATATATATATATATATAGAAGTAAGTATATATAATGTATGTGTCAAATGTACTTGGCAAATTGAATGAATTGTTGAACAGTGACCTAGACGAATAACAATGACCGCATTACCTGAATAAAGTCCTGCACATTTCCTTTTGTCTTATTTTTTAAAAAAAATATTAGACTGTGCATATAAGCGGCACAGAATATTTTATTCAAAATCTTAGGTGCATTGATGCGACTTATGCAAGCACATTTACGAAATATACATTAGCATTGAAGTTTTTCAAAAATGTACGACGTGGAAAATTCTAAAAATAGAAAAAATTTGAGAGTTGTTTAAAAATAGGAATTTTTCCCAAAAATGTATCAAAAAATGTAAATTTTTCAATTTTTTTGGCTATGTATATATTTCTTCGATAATTTCAATACTTACACAAAAATAATAAATAATTTACTTATTTTTCTAAAAAATTCAAAATTAATTCTACATCTTCATTTCTAATTTTGAAAAAAAATTATTTACATGAAACTCTATTTGCTATTGTTAGCTGCTATTAATAATTTAATGGTCATATCCTTGTTCCGATAATTCGAAAAATCTTGGAAACTACTTGAGTAAACCTTAGTTCTTTGACTTCTTTCAAAGATCTTGAAAATGTCTTTCCCCAAAAATTTGTTTCGTGTATTTCCTGGAAAGATTTTGGAAGAAATTTTACAAACATTTTTTGTGATGACATTTTAATGATGTTTAAAATGTCTTCAATAGCTTTATTTTATCTGTTTCTACATTATAATTATATTATTGACACAATTACAATTAATATAAATTATAAATATAATAAAATTATAAATACGCACACTATTATAGAGAAAGCAGACAAGCTACATTAAAATTATTAAAAGATAATAAGATTATACATTTGTTTAATAAAAAGTTATGCACTATTTTGAAAGGTTCATTTATATTGAAATTTCACCAGACGTTTAAATTTTTATTATTTTCTAATAAGTTTTGTTCTTTTAACAAAATATGTTTGAGTAATTTTTTAAATTTTCTTAATGTAAGTTGTGGAGATAAATAATTGTTTCCAAAATTTGTTTTTTGTTTGTTTGTTATTTATGCATTTATTATTTCCTTTTTTAGCCTTAGGTATCGTTTCAGAGTGTTATTTTCATAATTGGTATCATTTAGATGTTTGTACATATATTTTGAAGTGTAGTTTGGTGAGTGTATAGCAAGATTATGTATTAATTGCCCTGTTTCATATTTGCAGTTGTTAAATAACGAAAATTATTATTAAGAATAAATCTAAAATTACATGGAATTGGCTGGATTTATAACCATGTCTTGGATGAATTTTTTGCAATTTCTTAAGCATAAATTGAGCTAAAAATAACTAAATGATTTCAAACAGTTATTAAATTCAGTAATAATTTACTAAATTGGCGTCCTACGCACATGCCATTTGGGCATGATCGGCATTAAAGATAACTGCTTTAATATTGATGGCACTAATGTCTATTCGAATTAATGAAACTCATTGGTTGGCTTGAGCACCAATATTATAACTCCAATAATGCTTACATGTATATTTTATAATTGTTGCAATTGTAATTGTTATAGTGCAATGTTCAAAACTTCTTAAATATGTCTAATGTTTCAGTTGTTTATTATATGCTAACCCTAAGTCAACCACAATACCTTTAAGGGTATTGTTTTAAAAAAGTGATAAGGACATCAGTGAGGTGAAATACAATGGGGTTCATCAGGGGAAGCCCATTTGAATAATAATATCGTATTTTAAGAAATGCATTGAAATCTCTTCAGTTAGCACAAGCAATTTTTTAAACAAAGTTAAGTGTTATATTAAATAACGAAATTGCTGCTAAATTATTAAAATATATATTTAAACATTGCAAACAGCTTAAATAATTTTTCTATCATTATTAGATTATATTATATATTAATTTACAGAAGATAACTATATTTTAGAAGCATACTCGAGTTTTAAAAATCTATACCTTTAAGGGAATTACAGGCGTTAGGGTATAAATCTATTGCAAAAATTCTATTTATAATTTTGAAAAAAACTGTACGTTAGCAAAATCTATGCATTTATCAATTTATTTTGTTGTCAATTTACTGTGTCCATGTTAGCACGAATATATTCTAGACCAGTGATTTTCAACCTTTTTCTACTCATGGACTAGTTTTCCTCATATTTTCTTAACTGGACCCCCCTCCCCCAACTCAAAAAATTTCACCAATGAAATTGTAGAGGAATTGTTCATTTATCCTAATGATCAAAAAGGATAATTCAGCCTAGTGTGAGAATTTATTGTAGGGGAGCTTTACGGCACTGCTAAATGTTGTTTATTATTCTACTTAATTGCTATAAAAATAGAACAGAATCATTTTACTTTTAGCATTTTAAAATAGCACAGATTTCTGTAGAAATTCCTTTCTCAATAATCAACACCGTTCTGAATTAGAATTGACCTTTGGACCACCAAAATATCACCATAGTCTCCCAGTAAAGATACATGGAACCCTAGGGTCCATGTGAGCCCGTATTGAGAAACAATGTCCTACAAAAATGCACATTTCAATCAGGAATGGTGAACCCTTGTGCAAGAAGACCTATTTTAGTGCCAAAAAATAAGCTTAGCATACCAATTGCATCCATGGTTCTATATTTGTCTAAATACGAAATTCAAAATACATTGTATCAATCGCTGTCCAAAATATAAAATGAGGAACTTTAAAATTAAAATCGAAACAAATATTTAATAAATTCCAATGGCATCAGTGCAACGCAACACAAAATTGATTTGTAAATTTTAAGTGTCTTTAAATGTATTCTTATTCTCAAATTGAGTTGTTTGTACCAAATTGAGTAAGAATAACAAAATATCACTTATTTATCCTTATTATTAATATTAAAATTAAGCAGCATATATATGTTGGTTAATAAAATGAAATCTGAGATTATATTATTTTCTAAAATTATACTAATTCACAATATATCAATCAGGGGCTAAGTGAGGATGACATGAAAGTAGTTTTTTCAGATTTGAGACATCTTTAATGTTTATTGAGTTATAGGCGCTTAAACATTTCTTATAGAAAGCATCCCAAATTGTAAAATAAATGCTTTTCTTCCTTAAGGTCAAAGCAATAGACCGGTTTGTTCACATTTTTAAACAATTTTATCCAAGACTGTTAAGAAATGTTGAATGCCTTTGATGTGAAAGCAAAATGGAATGTGCGGAAGACAAAGTGAAAGAAATGGAATATTGAATTAAGGCAAATAATACAAACACTTTACATGAATTTTTAAATGGAGATCTAATCAATAGGGTAATAAGAAAAGTCGATATCTTAGAAAAAAATTGTCTTTAATATTTCAATATAGCAAAAATTCACCATGATCATAGAATCAATATACAGTATGTATTAAGAAGAAGAAAACTAATTTAACCCTTTTGGTCCGACTTTTGCACAATTAACTTTCAATCATTTTTTCGGTATCTCCCACTTATTATGACACTCCTTAACTGCCATAAGCAAAATTGAAAATTATTATAATAGGTACATGTGTTTTTCGACCATGGGACAAATATGTCCCAGCAGTATTATAATGAAAAATATTTTGGGAAAATTCCATCCCAATATTTGGAAAATGTTCTTGGAAAGTATATGTCCCATTAGGACCGAAAGGTTTATGCACAAAATGTCATCAAACTCTCATTTATTTTAGTATATTTTGATTAAGGATTTAAAATTTATATCTTTACCACCAATTATTTTTTGTTTTTGACTGACTTGGGACAGTAAGTACTGAAAGTATTTTCCATAAAATTTTATGTTTGTTTCTTAACACTAGAACAACGATTAAATCGGATGTTTCCAATGGTAAATTATTGAATAGAAACAACATTTCTACAAATTTAAATTTCAATGAGATTATCAACTTAATTGGAAGCATATGTACCTGCTCAATGGTCATTTTGACATATTATATATATATATATATATATATATATATA
>CABFPE010000099.1:1035625-1045851 GCA_900660155.1 Hofstenia miamia
AATATATATATATATATATATATATATATATACTGTATATGCAACTAGTTATTACTTTAACTATAAAGGAAGTTATTGTATCCTTGCTGATGATAATGAAAGTGCGGATTGTGCCAAAGAATACAAACCTGAGTAAGCCTCAGTGGTCACTAATGACATTCTGCATTGACAAGTGAATGCACCCATTGTGTCTGAATTCTCAAACATCCAGAAATTTTGTAGTGATAACTTCTTTAAGTTGAATCAAACCAAATCAAAGCAAATGCTCTTTGGCAACACAAAACTTTATATTCCACAAGAACTTGCAACTGTCCAATCAATGAAATTATAAGGTGTGGTTACTTAGAACAACTTAAAGTGGAATCAACATGTTGACTATGCTTTAACGAAGGTATCCCAGCATTTTTAAGTATTACAATCAATTGTTGACTCCGTTCACGTTACGTTTCATCTTTCAAAGTGAAGAATCTACGTTGTATTTCTAAGGGGATGCCCTCCCGGGGAAGCGCTGTTAACCCTCGGAGCAACTGCTAATACGAGATTAAAATTTGTTTTGTGATGCATGTAGAAAACATTTTCATCAAAGAAAACTTATCGCTAGGAAATGAATTCACCTAAAAAACACCAAATATGCAATGCACTTATGCCTGTAAAAGATGTATAATATAAACATCGAATCAAAAAATATGCAAAAATATATATTGAGTACATACCAAGAGAGCTATATGAAACAGGTGTTCAACAGTTAAATGCCTTTGGCTATCTGGCAAAATTCGGTCGTATATCAAAAGTATCTTTTCCCCACATCTGCTATTTCTGTTGGACAGAATTCAAGAACCATTTATTTCTATATTAAATTGTTCCTTAAATTTGTTACTATTATAAACAAACCCTCTGACCGATTGAACCCCTAAAAGAGGGTGGACCGATTCTCAATCCTAAACATTAGGTCAGCTGTAATTTCAAACGTTGAACCATACCCGCACAGCACAGGCAGATTTTTCAAAAAGATAACCGTGCCTAGAATTGATATAAATTAGACCCCCTTGCAGTATCCTAACGATCATTGATTTCTACATGTAAGTGTAAAAATAAAATTTCTGTGCATGTTGGCCCATATAGAGACTTCTGTATGAGAATAGACGTTGAAATATCAATGTGCCGTGTTCCAGATGTAAAAGATTACAATAAACACTATTCCATCAAATTTCTGATGCTCAATGTACCACATTATGTGCTGTTATATGTTTACAAATGATTAAAATAGATAATAAAATAAAAAGCAAGTTTGTACAACTTACAAAAAAGACAAAAATATCGCTACATTAACCTATTAAATTTTTATTGAGTTTCAATATGAAATATATATGGGTTAACTAATCTCCTCAATGATCAAATGAGCCATTCAACTAACAATGCTGTTTCTGGATTTGCATTCGTTTTTTGAAGTATGTTAACACTAGAAACGCAACGATAGGTCATATATATATATATATATGTTTATTAAAATGGGATGATTTCAATGCTACTGCTGGGCGTCAAATTCTGTTGCCTACTTTGACCTAAGTGCATATTAAAGTAAAAAAACAAAAGAGGTTAAAAAGGCTTTGGCTTCATCTTTGAGCTCCCAAATTTTGATGAACTCTCAAAATTTTCTCAATTTGCTCAATTTTTCTATTTTTTCCATTAGTCGCTTATCCTGAACACTGAGTGGATGTTGTGAATTAAAGTGAAAAAATGAAATGTTGTCTATATAAAAATCTTTGCATATATTATGCTCGCTACAAAAATATTTGTATATTGATGGTCATGCTTCGGTGAAAAATTTGTAAATTTGATAATTTCGATCAGTTCAATAGGGTTTTATAGGATATGTAATCTCTTAGATCTAAGGTAGAAAAAGTACCTGTATAAGGATCTCTTATAGATTATATTTTAAAATACTACAAACATTCATATTATCTTAAGTTCTTGAAAAGTTAATTTTTGAGTAGATTCTCAACTGACCGTATTCAATCGGATGTAGATCACAATAAAAATTAGACTGTCATAATATCTATAATTGAAAAAATCTTGAAATTTCAAACACACAATTGTGCAATTGTAACTTAGATATTTCAAATTTGATAATTACTTTGATTTCATTTCAACATAATTTATTTTAATATCCAACGCCTGCGCCTGATTAAATCTTTTGCTTAGAATTTGTATTGCATGTAATCTATTTTAATAAATTTTTGGGGTGATAATTTTTTAATAAAACTTCTTTTTCTGTAAATTGACTAATAAAAGCGCCTATTTCCATTGTTTGAAAAATAATATATTCAGATTTAAAAACATAACAGAAATTTTATTAGATATGCTACAATTACATATTATTTTTTCGATTTTGCCTTGAATGCCATCTAGCGTTAAGAGCACATTGCAATAACTTGTTAAATTTCAAAGAAATTTATAGTAACGTAATATTTTTATTAATTTGTTTTCAAAAACTTGAAATAAATAACACTAGTTAGTGAAATTATTTATTTAAACATTTATTTTCATATTTTAGTTCACGAGTGCTATATCTGCAGCACGTAATTTATATTAACACATTGAAGTCTGAAAATTTTCAAGTTACTTTGTAACAGAGGCAAGTGAAAAATCAAAGCTCAAACCACTTCGGCCATATGAAATTTTACCGTGGAGTAAACAGTTCAGTGTTTTGAATTTTGGGAAGCAATCATTTGTTTTCATTTGATCACACTTTTGAATGTATATTATAATATATCATGTGTCAAATCTTGAGATAGCAGAGTAAATTTAGATATGAAATCTTTAACATGTAGCATTACGTATTAACAAACATGAGGATCTGTCCCTTTTACAAATTATATAATAGCAGGTTCTATTAGGTTGGAAAGAAAGTTCTTGGACTTTTTAGACAACTGCATTTTATCAATTATCTGAACAGTAATGCGCTTTTTTCGAGGGCTCTGTGACGTAATGTTTTTATTTGTAAGTGTAGGTTAATTTGTATTAACGATTGATTTATTGCGTGAGTAAGTGCTAATTCTATTGTTCTCTAACTTCAAAAGTGGCCTTAATGAAGACAATTGTATCAACGCATAAAGGCAGTTTTTGGTGAAGGAACAGTCGGACGTGCTGCTAAGCATTAATGGTTCAACAAATTCAAACAAGGCATTTATTGTGTTAAGGAACTTCCAAGAATTGGACGTTCTCTCTAAGTCGATAGTGATGCATTGCAAGAGGTGATAGAGAATGATCCTCAAGTCTCTTGTCTCGAACTTGTAAGATAGCTGAATGTGAGCCATATAAGCCCCATAAACAATGTGAAAGCAATTAGAAAAGTGAGTAAATATGATGTCTGAATTCCGCACAAATTGGCAAATGTTCAACGCAGTAATCGAATCAATATTTGTACCTCTCAACTGTCAAGAAATCGAAGATTTGATTGGCTCAACAATTTAGTGAAATCGGATGAGAAACAAAGATGTTGTTGAGCAGCAAGTTAATGTAAGTTTGGTGGGATCATAAAGGAGTAATTTATTTGGAAACTGGAAGAAACAACTTGAACGAGTCGCCATTCAAATCGCTGTGAGCAGGCCTGATTTGCATGACAACGCACGTCCTCACACTGCCAAGGCAACATATGAGAAGCTGGTGGCATTGAACTGGGAGGTGCGTAATCATATACAATACTCTCCTGATCTAGCGCTTACCGCCTATTATTTATTTCGGTAGAATTCATTTAAAAATAAAGTTTTTACATCAGAAGAACAAGTGGAGTTCGCTATTGACAATTTCTTTAGATCCATTGACAGTGACTTTTACCACAGTGTAATTCAAATCTATTTGTGCTAAAATTATGCATTATTAATAAAGTAGAATATTGAAAATTTAGTTCTGGTTTCATACTGATCCTATCCCATGTCTTGTGGGTCTGGTATCAGGACCAGTAACTGAGAATAATTTCCTCATGACTCTATTAGTTTTTGAAATCTGTCAAGAAAAGGAAAAAGTTCTACATAGACTGTTAGTTTTACTGAGTTACTTTTAATTTGCATTGGTGTTTGGTCAATCTTTAGCATTAATTTTTTCTGTAACATAGTAATTACAATTTCAAACTTCTGGAGTTTACAAAAAGAGGTCTAGAAATGGGGGCATCATATCAATAATTTTGAAACTCGCAATTCTTTGCAAATCAGTAATTTGAGAATTGAATGATCTTAGCTGATTATAAAAGTTCTATGTAGGAATGAAGTTGCATTTTTGTAGGTTTTGGATCGAAACTTCTACCATGTAAAATAACATTAAGATGAAGGAGATAGTAACTCTTTAATATTACTTTATATGAAATCTGAAAAATTAATGCAAAACAGCGTTCAAAATTTCAGAATTTCTTAAAAATTTGTTGCAAAAAATGCGAAAATTGTAAAGTTTTGTAAAAGTCAATAGTATTATGAATACATTTTGAACATCATTTGAAATATGTGATATAGCGAATTTAATATGTTGAAGAAAAAATTAGCTGATTGGGAGGGATTTCAGAATCCCCCTCTCCTAGATCCACCAGTTCTCTGAATTAAAAATAAAGTTTTTTAAAACATGCTGAACTTATCATTCAGAATGCTGATGTACTTGTACGTGCTCATCTTAGCAATAATGATGACTGAAGCAACCCACGCCATTATGTTTGGATGATGTTTGATTGCTGTTGAGACGTAGTGTGATTGAATATTGAGGATACTACAGGGCCTCTAAAAATACATTGAGTTTACAGAACATCTGAAATATACTTAGCAGTTTAAATTGATCCAGTGTACAGTTTTTTAATTCATACAAAGGGCCAGCTTCATTGCGCACTTTGATTGTGTACAATAAAGTATTTGAGAAATATCCAAATTGGCCTGACTTCATTAGGCGCTGATGGCCGCGACAAACATCAGGGGATTAAAATAAATCATAGGTAGGAATCTATGTTTTTCTAAGATTTTTGCAAAAAATGAGAAAGCTTTTTTTATTTCTCATAAGATAGAAGGACCAGGATTTTTACGTAGAGACTTGTAGTTTTCGAGAAAAATGGGGAGACAACCCCCCGTGGTCTATATTCTTCAACAAATATATGTCATAATTAACGTCTGCACTGAAACTGTGCGCTGATTTTTGTATAATGTGGAAGCAGTTCTTTTAACTGCGCTTATAATTTATTAGATACAAAATTTGGTGGATTGTAGATGAAAGGCCTAATATTGGAATATGTTTGATATATTCTTAAGAATGTGAAATATTATTTGAAAAAAAATTGGAAAGTCGGACAAATATTTGAAAGATTTGTTTAATCTTAGGGAAACTTGCAAGTTATTTTAAAAATTTGCCAAATATTTTGCAAATATTTGTCAAACCCTTGGATCGTTTTGCAAATGAACTGCAGTCCCATAGTCACCCCTTAAACCGCCACTGCTAACCAGGCATCATATATGGCGAAGAAAGACTGTTATTAGACATTTTCAATATAAATAGACTGAAAAAAGCTCAACCAATAAAATTTTTTACAGATTCTCTGATTTGGTCTGAAGTGGCCGAATACATTTTTCCAAGAAAAGATTAGCTAACTACAAGCATTGTAGCCTTTCTCCTTGAGATTTATAGTAAACACTGATAATTATGTCTCAACATTGATGAATTCCTCTTTCGGCAACCCCAAATCTATTTAAAAAAATAACTATGACATACTCGGCGTCAACTTCTTAGAAATATTTGTGACAAATCATGGGTGGCCGAATTCTTTTTTCCAGTACTGTATTTAGCTTAAGTAACAAATTTAACTTTGAGGTCATAGCAGTCGTCAATTGACGGGTAATGGCGCTTAAAGATATATCTACACACTACTTTTTTCTATGTGGTATCATCGGAAAAAAAATTGGTGCTTTGCAATTATAAAAAAATAGGAAATAATTACTGAGGAAAAATCACTTCCACAAAAAAATTATTGTAATTTAAAATTTCAAAATCGTCAATTGACGGGTTTGGCGCTTCTAGTGTTAATCAATAATATTAATGCATAAAATATGATTGCAATACTTTCCAGGTTCAATAAGTTAAAATTGGTAGCAAACGTTGAAAAGTTAAACAGACAAAAAGTTTTTAAAATGAATTGGAATACAATTTGAAAGTGCCTCGACTCAAAATCTGGTTTTGTGTAAATCTTCAGTAATTGGTATTTGACTTATATATAAAATAACTCATTTTTGACAGATTCCTCTTACAGTAGTACATACATTCATGCCAAGAAGACATTTGTGGAAGTGAAATTTTTGGATTGGTTTACAAGTACTACGTGACGTCAGCATGTTTGCCTACCACAAATCTATCGCTGATATGTAAACAATCTGCTGAGATTGTTTGTAAAGTCATTATTTTATTGCCTTACGTGGACTGCATCACAAGATTGCCATCGCACAAGTAAATATTTCAATACCGCTTTACATAATTCCAGGTTTCATTTGTATGTTATTAATTTTTAATGTTTTTCTGCTAAATATAATACTATTATATATTATGTATACTGGTATGGATAAATGTAATGCATTGATATTGAATTATTGTGTAGTATATATATATATATATATATATTATACGTGCATTATACATATACAGTATATATATATATATATATATTAAATGCATTATACATATACATATATATATATATATATATAACTGTTGTTTATATCTATAGGATGTCAATGTAGTAAAAATGAATTGTTTACATATTTACGGATTAGTACTTCTGAATAGGTGTTTCTTTTCAGATCTTTGGTAATTTAGTCTAAATTTCTGTGAGTCTTTGAAAATTGACCATGATTCAAGCATCCTATTTATTTATTAACAAGATACATTAACAGTATTTAATGAAGATCATCACAATGTGAAGCAAATGGAGTGTGTAAACTTATACTGTTGATATTGATTAAACCTAGTAGATATATTGTTCCTAAGACACCATCTACTATAAGTTTGACATCGAATATACAATCATTTTAATAGTCTAAGAAATTGATAGGTTTTTTTTTATTACCAAATGTAAATATATCCATCTTTACTTAGTTCGTTAAACAATAAATAATTTCATAACATGTTAGATACATGGATATTATTCTTACATGTTGCTATTGAAACTCTGTGGGTTAGAAATGCACCTGTTTGTTATTATTACTATTGTTACATGCATATTTCTACTAGAGTTCAATTTCATAATTTCCATTCTGATTTATTTTCTGCATTGAACTTGTGGATCTTGCTGTTTGGGTGAAAAATTTTCAGTGTTAACTTCAACTATCAATAAACAACACGTAGACGTCTTTATGAATATGGAGTTTCAAGAGATGCCCATGGATCTCAGATCCATATCTATGGCATGGTTGTGATTTTGAAAATAAGATCCATGGATCTCGTGGTTATTTCCCTCAAACAAAATATTTATTAATAGAGTAATTGGGTAATTACTTCTGAATTGGATGCAGAAGTAATGCTATTAATATGATTAGGCAATATATTGTAGACCTCTCATATTTTTTTACTCATGTTTCGGAATTTGCGAAAATCGGATTTAATATGGGTACAGTATTTTGAAGGAAATAGTATATTTTAGGCTGTGACACACCACTTCTAATAAAATCCTTAGTGAGTTTTTCTCCATTTTCTTTTTCCTAATAAATATTCAAGCAAATTGGTGTATTAAGGCATAGGGTATTAAAAAGAGAATGATTTATTGTACAGCCAGGTGTAACTTTTTCTAGTTTTTATCAATATTTTGCATTTTATGTTTGAAGATATCACGGTATCGGTATAGTATTGTACTAAGTGCTATTCATTTTGTTGTATTTTTAACTTTATTTATGTCATCATTAAATGCAACTGCTTTTCCTTTGCAACTAGGCGATTCACTCTTTCAGAAAATTGTGGATCGGTGGAAATTCCAAGGATCGATCCATAAGAATGCAATGGATCTGCATTCTAATAATTCGATGAGTATACAAGTCTGACAACCAGTGACAAGTATAAAGGTTAAGGATTTGAGGGTGAAAATAAAAATGGCCTTCATTGTTTAGTGGGGTTGTTCATTTCCTTGAGTGGCTTTATCAAACATTTTATTGAGGGAGGGGGCGTATCCATCTCTTGTCCTCGCCTATGCTGATAATATGTTTACTACACAAGCAAGAACTTGCAATTCAATGTCAGTTGTTTAGATAGATTATAAACTATATATCTTTCACACAAAATTGGGGCATTCCTTGAAATTAGTGTTGAGTCAGGTCAGGATTTGCAGATCAGGTCTATCAGGATTTATCAGGTACGTTCGGGATTTAATCGTCGTAAATCAAGTCCAAGATCAAACAGAATCGGAATCAAGTTTGACATTATTCATGTTGTTTGATCAATTTTATATCGTTATTGACAAGAAAAATCTTTTTAAATCAGTACGGTATTGATACCAGTACTTTACTTAACTACTTTCCTTCATTAAATACGTGAAGTTTGTCATAGGCTGGCGCAGAGAGGGATACGGGGCAAATTATTCAGGCCCGGCTCGTCAACTATTATTTCAATGCCGTTTTTTGCATGCAAAAATTTATTGATCAATTTGAAACACATTAATTTTTTTGCAGATTTTTGTTTATTAGTTAGCCTTTTCTAGAACAACGGAACTAAATATAAAAGCAAAATTAAAATTTTATTAAATTTGCTATATAGCAGTCTTTAAAATTTTGCTTTCAGCAATCGTCAATTTGGCTAAAATTTCTTTCTAATTTAACAGAAGTTGTTTGGGTGGCATATATCTTCAGTGCAATGTTACCCAAAGTTGTAAATGTGCTTTCTATTGAGATTCCAAAAATGTAAGGGGTTGCTGCTAGAGGTAAATGCAGCATGAGATGAGCGATAGATTTCATATTAATGAATAAAAAATTAAGAATAGTATACTGAAGCAAATCATACCTGCTGAAAAGAAGTGAAGGGGATTTCTTGCACCTTCATTTGCATCACATATATCATCAATAATGAAATTTCGCGTTTTTTGTTCGAAGGAAGAGATTGCACTGTCTTCTGAGACATTGCGATGTGATCTGGAGCAGACCAGATCCCAAAGTCAGCATGTCTTGATAGGTTGAATTCTTCAAATGTTGTTTTTCAATCAAATAAAATTAGTTGAAGCAAAAAATAGATACCTTGTCAGTATTGGCATAAAAGAAAATGTTTTAAATTCCGGATCTAGAGCTGTGTCCAACCAATGATGGGCTTTTATTGAAGCCCATTATTTAGTATCCAAGAGCTTAACCATTTTAGGCTTGATACAATGCATTGAAAGAAAGTCATCGTTGTTTACCACACACAACTTGATGGGTCTATAGCATAACGGTATGACGTACTGTAAAGTTGGCTAGCCATTGAACTTCAACATCAAAAGTATAAAGTGCCTATAAGCAATGCTAGGATTTATCTAAAAATCTTAGAGATTTCGTTCATTGGGGCGTTCGGCCTAAGGCAATACATAGGGGAGACTGGAGCAAATCGGGACATGTAAGGGATATGTGGTATTTGATGTGTAAAATCAGTGGCAATTGCCTGTCTGCCACCATAACTCTATAGAGTGAAGAAATGCCTAACCAACCACACAGTACATCAATGCTAACTCAACTGGACATGCTGAACACTCTTGGCGGTTTTAAAAAATGATGGGCGTCCCTTTTTGCCCCCGCATAATAGGGGCAAGAAAGGACGACTAATTAAACTTTTTTAGGTGTTATTTTTAACCAAAAATGGGTTTGATAATTCTCAACATCATAGATCCTGTGCAGAAATTATCAAAATATACACTATATATTTTTTTTAATTGCTTCCTCCAAATATTGGATATTCCAAGATAACATTGAACTCTTTCCTTTATAATTACGTACCATATTAATTTATTCTAAAATGAACAGTTTTAATACATGTGATTTAAAAATGTCGGACTATATAATGTCACATCAAATATTGATGAATTGCATGCGAAAATATGAACTGGGGCAAAACGGGACAGGAATGTTTTGTTTCACATATTTGCAAAGCTTGACAACAGCATCATCGTAGTTATTAAGAGTTCACAGTCCATTTGTTCGAAATTATAGTATGAACTCGATGGGCTGCCCAGTCCAATCTAGAAGGCTTTAGGGACAAAT
>CABFPE010000099.1:1089013-1114843 GCA_900660155.1 Hofstenia miamia
TATATATATATATATATATATATATATATACAAGAATGTGAACATAGGAATTTCTTAGAATTCCTAAATTTTATGGAATTTGCTTTTTTAATCACAATCCCCCTCAATTTAGTGGTTTCATAAAGCACTCAAGTGGAATAGCAATTTTTCAAAGTCCCTCCACGAAATTTCTAGTTTCACCAACTTACTTCAACATATATACCAGACATATGAAAATAAAACCATAATCCTCTTATAACAAATGTTTTTTGGTAAGTTGAGGAATGACAAATCAAATGGACGATCAATGACTCTGACTTGGTTCTTCAAAGAATCTTCAGATGAAATCAATGAGTTATTTGCTAACCTTTTTAATAAATCGTTTAGATCATGCGCATATAGTGATAATTAGAAAAAATGCTATTATTTCTCCCATTCCGAACAGTCTAAACATCAACTTAATTAACAATAATCATCAAAGATTATTCAGACCAATACTGTTGCATTCCAGAAAACAGTGAATGAATTGTTTATACATTTGATTGCTTCTAATTTGCATATAGCAACTATTCTAGAAAAATAGATGCGTTTATGTATACAATGCACTCAATATATAAAATATTAAATTCCCTATTGCATCCATAAAGGAATTTACATTGACAGCAAAATGGCTTAGTGTGAAAATTTGGTAAAGATCTCAGTTTGATTTGATGTTAATTTTTGGAGAGGTTTTTAGCGATCGGTCTCCCAAATGTATAATGTCTGTAAGAGGCAGATGCCTCTTAGTGAATACTTCTGATCATCGCTACAACTGTTTTCGCATTTTTGGACAAATTATGGCCCTTCTGAGGATTTTGTTGCACCACATATGACTTTACTTGTTTAATTTGACGTTCAATTTTATAAGCGGCTAGAATGCACATGCCATTAAATCTTTTGAGACAGTCCAAACAGGGATTTTTGGATCATCTATTTCTTGACATGGTTTTGGGTAGCTTTGTGTCCCTTGTTTTTTGGAGTAAGAAATTTTTTGTTCTAATCTCACATGGATTGGAGAAATAATGAATTGAACTAAACAAAATTGTTTAATTTTTGAGAATTTATGGTGGGATTTGAAGGATTTGTGTTTGAATGCATTTACAAAGTTACATGTGCGGCCTCACAATCATTATTTTAAACGAGTTACTTATCATTAGAAAGTCGGACGAATCAATATCTTAAATTCATGCATTTGTTAGAATTGAACCGTTCAAGGAAAACTAACGAAAACAAAAACAAATGAGGCATTGCAAATACATTTAAAATATGCAAAGTGGTTAAAATTGACCACTCAAGCTTTCTAATGTTAATTGAAAACTTTAATATATCAAAACGTATCCATACCCAACTTTTACACATACAACCTACCGATATATAATAATTTTTCAATTTTGACCGTAAGCAACGTGGCGTCTTNCCGTTTTTCCACATTATCAGAAAATTTTCTGCAGCCTATTACGAAATTGCACAGACATCCAATGGATGTCTGGTTTTGCAGTCGAATTTGCCAGTTGTGATGCTTTGCAAAAACGAATTACTTTAGAATCTGTCGAGCAATATTTGTGAAGTTGTGTTTCTCTGCTCTTAGTTGCGTGCCGACAGCACATAGGACACACATATTACTTCCTTCTAAAGCATTCAATTGAAGAGAAATGGCGTTTTGCTTGACGCCAAGAGATGCTGAACTGAGTCTTCATCCAATGGCCTAGAAATGGATATATCTATTGGTGAACACGCTTCAATGTTGAAAACTTCAAATAAAACATATTGCTGTGTGCTTGAAGCACGTGAAAAAGATTTAATTTTTCTCAATACCTACCGTACTTGTTTAGAGCCCAAGGAAGCAGCAACGTACTTTAACTGTTTTTTATATAGATGAATGGACCTTCTAAATCCATTGAGGCGTGCATTGAGCAAAATCAAATGTTGCTGCGCTGAAGTGTCGGGGCGTGGTTTAAAAACTAAGAACCAAAATAAAAGAGGAGTCACTCCTCTATCATGTTTTGCCTTCAAATTTTGAGTATCCTTATTAATTTTTGAGATATAAACTAATTTTTTTTTAAAACCTTAAAAAATTTTTAAAAAATCCTTAGCAGTTTAAGATCTCAATATGCGATTTTAGCTATTTCCGGGCTTTTACATTTCATTTTCAAAACTAAGAGTAATTTATATTCAAAGAATGGAGGATAGCTTTTTAAATTGATTATTTAGGAAATTCCTGATGGACCCACTGCCTGCTCCTACATATCCCATGACATGACAGGCGATGTTCTTGAGAAACAATATTCTTCTATTAATTCACTTAGCAACGCGTCCAACCCATCACCAGAGAGCCCACGCAGTCAAATATTCCGCCACGTGGTAAACACCACTCGAAACACATTTCCACGCAGATGCGATGTCCCTATTCCGTTGCCGCCGAAGAAAAATTGTTTACGAGAAACTGATTTCGACCATCCAGAGTGAGTCTTTGATATCTGAGAGTGTTAGTTAGTAAACAGTAAATGTGTTTGACATAGAATAATGTCAATATTTCATTAACTATAATGTCAATGTATAGTCTCTGATAAAAGTACTGATGGCGACTAGCAAACGCTCATGCAATATTTTGTAATTTAATTGTTTGATTTTTTCTTCAATTGAACTACTTAACATGTTAATGATCTACCAGCTCTTTTTTTTAAATCTCGAAAAAATTTGATTAAATTATGAGTAAGCAGTTTGACTTTAAATCTCTAACATTATTATTACACCAGCAAAAGATTCAGTAAGCTGGAAAATCCATATTTTTCCTATTATTCGAAAAATAAATAATTGGTTTTTTAAATTCAAACCGCATGTTTTTGGCTTCCTTCCCAACTTTTTGGTGGCCTTCGAAAAACTATAGGATCTCCATGAGTATTACACCAATAGATACACAAACCTGCTTCGCCCTTCTAAAAACCTGCATTTTGTAAAAAATGATATGAAATTTTTTTATATAATCTCATTTTTTTCCGAAAAATGTGTTGCAATTTTTTTCAAATTTTCAACGATTTGGTTTAATTAATGTAACAACCAAAAATTTTACTCCAGTACAAAACTTGATAATTTTTAGTTTACAACAGGGTTACTGTAGAACAAGGGATCCATTTCAGATATGCATTGGCAGCAATTTTGAAACAGCGCTTTTTAAGAATTTTAAAATAATTTTTTAAAATGTTTAGAACCATGCCGTTTATGACTGGATTTGCAACCGAACTTCCAAATGGCTTCAACTCTACAAACTCCCCACGTGTATCTCGAGAGCGATCTGTTACTCCCCTGAGAAACTATCATAACATGCCCATGGGAAGCAATTTTTACCCCAACCATCCCAACCATCGAGACATTTTATATTAAATTTGAACTCTTCCCAGCAATCCTTTCGAGGCTGCAAATTTCAAGATGTGTTTTTGAGAGACATTTTGATGCATCAGTTACACATGTGCAGGAATATTATGAGAATTGGAATTTGAAATTTATTTTTTGTAAAGTTAATTAATGTTTTATTAGTTTATAAATTTCGTATAAGAAAATTTTTTTAACCTATTAGGGCTTGATTAAAGTATCGATATAAAGCATTATTGGTTCTAAATGGATGCAAATGATCATTATATTGCATTGTATTGATGCATTATATTTTTTTAATATAAAATTGAGCGTTTGCAATTATAAAATTTACGTTTTACATTCCTAAAAATTACATTGTTAGTATCTTAAAACAAAAACTGTCACTTATGAAAATTTGATCAAAATTTTCAAGCAAGATTAACGGGCATTTGAGGGTAGAGATGGTAATCAGTTTGTTAAAATGTTACTGTAGGAATGTACATAATAATTTTATATCAATGAGTTGAAATCTATGATATTAAAAATTATGTCCAATCAATTTTCAGCATTTCACTGGGAAAAGATACGCTATATAGATACGCGAATGTTGTATGAACAAATTATATATATATATATATATATATGAGGTGTGTTTGAATATTACCGAGACTGCTTAGATAACTATTTTATTTTAAATGATACATCTAAACTTCAAAATGCCCCTTACAATATATTCTCCCTGGACTCTAACACACATTGCAATCCTCCTAAGCCGTGCTTCCACACACTTCACCAAAGGTTTATTCAAGTCAAGGTTGTTTCTGTATATGTCTTTATGTGAATTGAATTCAAGGCATCTTAATTGGATGCTATACTAACGATTTTTTCCAAACTTTTGTCCAGATTTTTGTTTAAACAAAAATCCGCAATGTAGCTCACAAAAATCCTGACAAAAGTTTGGACAAAAATTCGCAATATAGCACACAAAAAACCTGACAAAAGTTTGGAAAAAATCCGAAGTGTACCATACCCCTTCAAACATTTTGAAAATAATTTTGTCAGCGGTTTGTTATCAAGGATTTTTCAGAACTACTTGAAAGTAAGTAGACGTCAATCAAATATTGTTATTACATTACGCTTTAATTCAATCGAAATAGCAAAAGACTTCTAGATATAGTGGGATTTTCAACTAATCATAATTGAGATTTTCTACAAGCGAATGTGTGAATACAAAATTATTTCTATCTGTAATTTTGTGTGATTACCTATTATTGTAGTGGGATCTCTGTATTGTGACTCATAATTTGGGTGGGGTATAAACTAGTTACAATAGATTTACAAAAGTTAATTTTTTATTGAATATGTGCTAAAACTTTAAGATAACTATAGCCATTATTTTAGGCGTGAATAAACTCGGCCGTAACTTATACAAACTAATTATTTGGCAGTCCAGGTGTATATGTAGTCTATATATCTTATAAACTAATTAAATATTTTGGACTACAATACTGATGTAAATATTTAATTATTCGAAGAAAAATCTTGACAAAAGGTTAAACAAAAATCCGCAGTGTAGCACACAAAAATCCTGACAAAAGTTTGGACAAAAATCCGCAGTCTAGCACACAAAAATCCTGACAAAAATTTGGACAAAAATCGTCAGTATAGCACCGCCTTTAGATGTTACAATAAATTTGTTAAACAAACAAATATTACTATATTTACAGCTCTTTGTGAATTGCTCTCATAAATCAGGTTTTTCAGATTTAAATGTTTTATGTACATTTGCTATTAAAATTTAGACTTTATAAGCATAAAAGTAGATCTTGTACATGTCTTATTAATTTTATAGTGTTTCAATAGTATTTCAAGTGATTTGTGTATTTTGGAACATGTGTATAATTACCTCCGCCAAGGAGGTTAGGTTTTTGGTAGCGTTGGTTTGTTTGTCTGTTTGTCTGTTAGCAACTTTACGGAAAACGTAATAAATGGATTGACCTCAAATTTTCACCAGAGGTGCGTCTCCGCCCAAGAAGGAATCCATTAAATTTTGGTGCTGATCCGGGGGACACAAGCTGCGTTGCGGAGGTCAGCGCTCTCCGAGTGCTTTTCTAGTTGAAACTTATATCATTTTTGTACATTTTAAATTTTTTCTGTAAATTATTGTAAGATATTATTTTTGTAGTTGATGCTTACATATGTCATTTGATTTATTACGGCCTCTTTAAACATAGGTCTCTCCTGCATATACTGCTTAAGTGTTCAGTAATAAGGCGCACTAGTTTCCATTTTGAAATGGATGTGTATAATTTCCATTTTGAAATGGATGTAATGACTGGATTTATTTAAGGGTCAGTTGGATCTGGTTGTTTTAATTTGATATCATAATTTGTTTAGTTTATGTAAATGTGTGTGTAATGCATGTGATTTCAATTTTCAAAGAAATTTGTCACATTTAAATTTGTGTCAATTTCTCCTATTTTATGTTGCTTGCCAAAAATATTTATTAAAATTATCTGTTTGTTAGGTATCTTAGAAACTTACAAGATCTACACACAGAAATTTGAAACTTAAAATGTCCTCTAGAAGCGTACATGATGCGAATGTAAATTTTAAAATGTAAGTATTATTTTTCAACATATTGTTCATAAATTTATGTCATTTATTGTATTTGGGTTGAGTTGAGTGCAATGTTGAGTAATTTTTTTAAATATATATGCACATTTGTTTTAATCTGTTATCAACTTAGAAAGGTATTTTTCTCTTGAATAACGTTTATTAATTACGATATAAGTTGATTCAAAAAACGGAAAGCGTGGTTTTGATGTACAAAAATATCGAAACCGAACAAATTTTCTAGAAACCGCCTCCTCATTAACTTTTAGGAATGTAAAAATTTTAATAAAATATTACTATATAATCGAGGGAACAACAAAGTTATTAAGAAAACGTAAACGATGTGGCAATGAAGCAACAATAATAAAAGCTACAATGGCGACTTATGACATTGAATCGACATCTCTAACTTGAAAACTTCAAAAAATTTTGTCAATAAATCTTAATTCATTGATTTCTTTCAAAGATCTTGGAAGTTTTTTAAAAGAAATTATCAAGAAGTTTTTCGTGGATTTTTTGCAAGGATCTTGAAAGTTTAGTAAAAGAAGTATCAATGTTCGTAGATCTCTTGCAAAGATTTTAAAATATTTCTTTAAGTAAATTATTACGGTATCACATAAATATATTTATATTGGTAATATTTATAATAACTTGCTGTGAAATCCAAAATCATCAGCTGACAGTAGTTGCAGCAATATTTCACTAGTTTATGTTTATTTTTAAATTTTATGATTAATTCTAAAGTTTCTTCAAAACAATCCATTGTGAAAAGTTTTTTTCTATATCGGATTTTTCTCAAATTATAATATATAAATACAATGAAATCTTATAATAATTTATTCATGAAAGTTGTAGTAATTCTAAATGCATCAACTAATAATTTTTTTACTCTTAAATTAATCGAAAATTTGATAAATTGAAAGAAGGAAACTTCAAATTTATGGGTATTCTCAATGATGAAATAAATCTGGTTAGTATAGATTTGTATGCTTTTTGTTATAATTCGGAAATTCGCCTTCAGGGTAAGTCAACTAATTTTGCTAATAATAATTTGCAAACTATTTGCTAATGCTATTCGTAGCATTTTTTAATTAATTGCATTTTTTAATTAATTTGTGAAATTTTGGAAATTTTAATTAAGATTCTTAGCATTTCTAGGAAATATTTTAGTAGATAAGGCTCTCTCTATACTTAATGAAAAAGGTAACGCCATTGGATATGCTGACGACCTAACTACGATGTTCACAGAAAATACGCATGACCCCATAACTGAATTACGAACTATGGCTGAAGATGCAGCTGAAAGTCTTCATGAGTGGGCCAGTAACCAAGGTCTAACTTTGAATATGGATAAAACTCAGTTCTGTCATTTTATATGACGAAAAAATGCTATCAGTTGTATCAAAAGTGACAATAATCTAATAACCTCGTCTGACATTACAATTCTAGGATTGACATTAGACTCCAAACTTAAATTCAGCCAACATATAAAGAACAAATATGAATCTATTCAGAAATACATAAAAGCAATCTCGCTGATAAGTCGTAAGAGTTTTGGTGCAGGCTCTATCAATCTTAGGAAAATATATCGTCAAGTTATTATTCCTAAAATAGGTTATGGCGTGAAAATCTAGCTTGCTCTCCCTAAGAAATCAAATCAGAAATCCCTGAGATCATTACAAGGTTTATGTAATGTAAGAATATGCAAAGCCTTCAGTAACACAGGCAGGAAAGAGTAACTTTCTGTTTCTGGAGAATTCGGCATTGTCGACCAATTATCAGCTCTTTCTGAAGGGAAACCTCTAAAACGACATACAAACTTGGAAATATCATCAAAACTCAAAGTTTAAGTTTGATTACAAGGCATACTCACGCAAGCTCTGACGGGTCATACTTTTTTAAATCACCATCTAAGTAAAATATCAGATTTCTCACGATTCTGTAGTAACAAACGATGTCACGAGATCGAAAACATTGACCATATTGTATTTAGATGTCTACGTTATAACGCTAGACGACTGGATTTAGTGGATCAATGTAAGAAGAATGAGATACCCTTTACTTCTATGAATAACATCATCAATAATTCTTTAACTTTTTATGCTCTACTCAAATTTCTTAGGAAAACAAAAATGAATTTCATCTCGTCATATGGTTAATTTAGTTAATTACCCCTTTTTTCAATCATTCTTTATCGTCTGAACCACAAATCTCCTTCAATTGGAAAGTTTTGTACTTGTTTTAATAATGATGATACATTTAAATGAACTTGTGCTATGAGAATCATTTGTAAATATGCTGATTGTTTTCTTATATTTTTTACTTGATTCCTTTGTTATCGTGCTATGTTTATAGCTTTTCGAAATATATATATATATATATATATATATATATATATATATACGACGTAAACGTCAATTTAGTTCTTTCTGGCTTTGAGGCTAATTTTCTCTAAAACGACGCCTATGATTTTTTAAATTTTCATGTTTTAGCAAAATATTCTAGCTGCAAAATGAAATATTTTAATATATTGGTGCATAGCTTTTGGGGATGTCCATAGAAGTTTAAAAAATTAGGCCGTTTGGCTCAACCATTCTAAGCTGTTATAAATTTTGAAAATATTTTGCAGTTTTTAATGTGTAGTAGCCAAATACCAAGTTTCATTGAAATTTGTTCATTATTGGCACTTTTATTGTAAAAACGTGAATTTCAGACTTTTTCAAAAACCGTTCTGCAACTTTTTTAAATCTAACTATTTTTGGAAATCGTCTATGTACTATACAATACTACTATTGCTAAGGCTAAGGCATGGTTTCCCCCATGCATATCTAATAGTAAACCATGTTTGTAGAGCAGTTCTTGTGAAATGAGGCTTTTATCAGGAAAACTTTTTTGAAAATAAATAATTGCTGACAGTCTTCCTTATATGACTTTTTTGAAATTGCAGCTTAGTCTTATCTAATGTGCGACAACACATTACTAGAAGTTTTAAAATTTGATAAGGCTAAGGCCCCTCGATATAAAAAGTCAAAAATCGCATTTTTGCCACATTCAGTGAAATTTTCAAAATCTTAGTACAATTGCGCACAGGGGGGGACATACTAAATTTTGAAAAATGAGAATTATGGCACCAAATTTTTCGAATTGCCCATATCTACGCCACGAGAAATGACTCTCATTTTCCAACTGCGTTGACTACGTAAACTCCGTTTCCAAATGACGAAATTGGATTTTTAGAGTAAAACTCAAATGTTTTAGTCATTTACCTTTGACAAGTAAATGTCTGACGTCATTTTCACTTCATTACTACGTCAACTCTCGCTTAATAACGTTTTTTTGAACAATAAATTTTAGACGTTTACCATTGACAAGCGATTGCTGGAATGTGAGCGCAAAGCTCCCTTCCGACCTAAATGACTAAAAAATTGAATGAAATGATTCTGGGAAAATGTTTGAATTTAGGATAGGTATGATTCATTTATAGTATATTTCTTCTAAATTGTTTAGTAAAAAATGTGTATTGCTAGGAGAAATATTTGAGTGTAGGATAGCCATGAAAAGGGTATACGCAGGATTTTTTGAGAAAATAGACCTTAAAGAATGCATTTCACGATCCTAGATTTTAAACTTTTCAATTTTTTACGTAAAAATTTTCGATTTATTCAGTCAAAATCTAATTTGAAAACCTGACGGGGTGAGCATTCCACCATGTCCCCCAGCGTACGCCACTGGCCATAAAGTGGTTTTTATATTTCTTTTTGTTCTTTAGAAAACATATATTGCTTGTAGAAATTCTTGAAATTCGGACGGCTGTAAAGTATTTCTTGTATATCTCTAAAATTATGAACAACGTGTGTCACTTAGAGAATACTTGAATTTAAGATGATCATAAAGGTGTCCTGGTATATTTCTACATAATTGTTCTTTAGGAAACAATTGATTGTCGAAATATTTGAATCTGGGATAGCCGGAAAGTTCATTTCATATATTTCTTCTAATTGTTCTTTAGAAAACTTATATTGCTTGGGGAAATGTTTGAAAATAGGAATGGCAAAAGTATTTCTTGTATATCTCTTCTAATTTGTTGAATATAAAATGTATGTTGCTTAGATATTTTTGATAACCATAAATTTGTTATTGTATATTTCTTCTAATTGTTTTTTGGAAAACATGTTGCATTGGAAAATGTTTGAATTTAGGATATACATAAAGTTTTTCTTGTATATTGGTGAAATAAAAATTTCTATCTTAGAATTGAATTCACCATTTACTAGAATATAATATAAATATACAAAAAACAAGTCAATAAAAGCATATATTCCCACAAATGTATTTAAAAATTAAAATATATGTATTAAAATATATATAAACTAGAATTGGCAACTAACTCATAGTAAAAAAATGTTTAAAGTTAAACTAAAAATGTAATACCAATAAGAAAAATAATATATGATTGCTATAATTAACTTAAGGTAACATCTAAAGTAAGCACATTTCAATTCTAATTCAAATGTGCTTACACTTAATATAAAATCAAGTAAATTTATTACATTGAATATAACGAAAATTACTTATTTTGTGTGGCAAAGCAAGCAATCCGTGTCGTTAGTTCCAGAAATAAATTCAATTTACCGCAATAAAATCACATGAACCTAATTAGCAGTAGTATTCAATGTATAACACAAGCGTAGAATGTTATCCAACAGAATTTCCAGCAATCGCAATAAGTACTTAATGCAATGCAATATGCAACTAGTCAATATTTTTATTTTTACAGACTGCTTGCATACACTAAGATTGATTTTTTTCAATATAAAATGTATTTTTTAAGCAAATGTATAAATTTCGAATAGCTGCATATTCATTTTTATATAAAGATTTCCCATTTTTTATACAAGATGTATATTTCTTTGATAAATGTACATTTACGACTAGGTGTTCACTTCTTTTGTATATGAAGATTTCTTAATTGTTAAGCATAAAGCATAATATATTGCTTAGAAAAAGTTTGAACTCCGTTTCTATATGACGACATTTGATTATTTAAATATAAATCAAATGTTTTAGTCATTTAGTTTTGATCAAACTATTTGAAAATACTATCTAATGTCTATTCTTTCAATCCGTCATAATGATGTTATATTATTTCAAAGTGCTTTGTTTACCTTTTTAGGGTAATTATCAATGTTTAGTGAAAAGCTTACGTTGCACGGAAATTTACAATTAAGTATTCCATAAATGCATTTGCAATAAATTTCTCCAAAATTTACTAATCTTTTAACATGTACCAAACTGAAGATAAAATACTCCAGTTATTGTTAATGGCAATGCAACACAGAAAATCTTTTAAAATTTTCATAAATTTTCTACAAATTTTGAATACTGTCGAGTACTATCATTCCTATCTCCTATCTATATAAAGGATATACAGTCATTAAAGATATTCTGTTAAATTTGTTCGAATTTCGGAAACTAAATTTGAAAGTAATTTTCCGTCCGATATAATTTGTAAAAAATGAAAATGCAATAATAATACGAATGTGAAAAATCACTGAAAACAGAAACAACTGATTTAATTTAAAAATATGTTTTGTTTTTCTTGAACAATGGCTAACATTGCTAGCTTCCATTTAATTGTCTAATTTGTGAGCATGGAACATATCTATAAAATGAAGGCCACCAATGCGCAAACTTGTCCATGGATCTCAAATCCAAGGATTATGAATGGAACTAGTAGTAGTATTTACTAGAGAAATTATAGGCAACTGCTGCTGGATTTGATGTAACAGATGTTCGTATTGAGTTTAATTCCATCAAACTTATCTTCGCATTTGAAGATGTGTTGTAAATATCTCAGGTCATCTCTTTTACACATCTTTAGGGATAAGCCGGATTCGTGTTGGAAATGGCTATGGATTTTATGCAATATACTATATGTAGCGTTTAGCAAACCCTACTAATAAACTCTCTAGTGGGGTTTTCTCCATTCTCTTGTAAGTAATAAATCTCCAAACAAATTGATATAAATTTGGAGCATAGCGTACTAAGAAGTATAGGACTTTGTTGTAATTCTTATTTTATCAAAATTTCTGCATTTTGATATCGAAAATTCGTAGCATAGGAAAATATCACAGTATTGTGGTTGGCATACGGTTATGCTGCCTTATTTCATTGGAAAAGTACAACTGTTTTTTCTTTGACCACTAGCTAGTTATCTTTAAATAATCAGTGAACCGGTAGAAATCCCATAGATCTATCCACATGAATTTAAAGGAATCTGTAATTGATCTGGATCTAAAAATCAATTCATGTACAGGTATTCCGATGCAGAATGTTGTAAACAAAGAATGCTGGTATATAAGATCAACTATGTATTGAGAAAGAAATACGTAGGATTGAGATTTAAACGATCAATGCAAAATATCAGGAATATAGGAAAAAACAGGACTGAAAAACTAGCAAGCATTCGCAAGAGCTTCACTATCAACAACAATAATAAGAAAGAGTCCTGTGCATCTACTTCATTCAGAAACTTAGCCATTAAAACAAGATCTATTAAGAAAGCAGGGATATCTCTTCCGCAACACCAAAAAGAAGAAACAAGGAGTTTGTGAACACAAAGAGATCACGACTTTGGATTGCGGATTGCGCCTGAAAACCAACAGAAGAATTACTCATTTGACCGATTTGTATGTTGTGGTTCCCCAAGTACATTTAATATTAAAATGACTTAAAATCTATTTTACATTAAGTGCTTCTTTCAATTTTGAATTTTATGTCGGACGGACTTTGGTCTTAAAGTCAATTTACTTACAACATGAAGTGTTCTTAGAGAGAATTTATATTTTCATAGAAGAGAGCCATTCCAAAGTCATTTGCAGTATTAATCTGCGGAAAAATCTATTCAATATTTTTGAATTTTTCCATTGGCCATTTTTCTGTCCGACACAGTGTTTTGCACATATGTGGATTCAATATTGTCAACTTGTGTTATAATAGTATCTATAAATTTTGTATTATAATTGAGTATATTTTTATAATCTTGATTTTTTCCATTTCACATTTCTTAAACAGAATATTTTAGATAGAATTCATATTTGAAAAAAAGTTTGATTTTTTCAATTTTCTATCAATTCCGTCCGAGTTTTCAGGTAATAGTAAAAATACTATGGGATTTAAAATTTCGAAATTCCCTAAAATTATTTGTTTAACAATGACCTATATGCAAACGAAATTATCAATTTTCTGTCCAACATAATTTTCTATTTCTTAATAAAACTTGCTATATTTCTGTGAATTGAATTATTACTACAGTATTCATTAAATTTCTACATTTAAGGGGTAGACAAAATTATTATACTTCGAATATTAACAATTGCTAATTTGTGACTTATTATACACTCAGAAGATGCATGGGTTTAATAATAGGGCCATAAATTAATACAAATTATCATATAATTGCATAAAAAGAAGAAAGCTGTGAATTTTTAAGGATACTATAATTCACTTTTTGTTTATTATAATATGGTAAATGAAAGGAAAGCAAATTTTAAACAAAAAACAACTAAAAATGATAAATAGCAATATTGAAAACACATGCAATTGGTGACAAGTTAACATCCAGAAACATTAGTTAGGAGGATTGTGCAATTCCTAAAATCTTCTAACTACATGTAAAACAAACCATCATTTTTTTAAAACTTATTGAACCTAAGTAGTAATACATTGCGCAAAGAAAATTATTAAATGTACTAAATATATTCATTTTTTTGAAATTTGAAGTTTAATGGAAGCGTGCACCTTCCACACCCACTCTGAATCTGACATAGGTTGCAACAATAGCTCTTACTCACTTTCAAGTCAACCTTATTAAAAAATTTGCCTATCTTGTAATTTTTATTAAGATTTTCTTGAATTTACTAGCAGGGAATAAAAATTTAAAAGTCGCATTCTACTTGAAGTGATATTAATTTGTTAAAAATTTGGAAAATAAGTAAAAAAAATTCCAATGATTTTATTTTTTTCAGACAATTTGCAGAAATATAATTGTTTGCTAGTGAGATGTTGACCTCCAGACAGAAATCAAAACCGCATTAGAATTGGTATTTAATTAAATAATGTCCTTAGGGAAATCATATTCTCAATTTAACCTCCAAATTTCAAAAACACGCTCTGACATATAATTACATATATTAGTAACCATTAAATTTCAATTTAATTCAAAATTAGATGTACCATTTGAATAAAATGCAGAGTTGACATAAAGATTTTGTCAGAATTATTGTATATTTAAATTTCATATGATATTTAAACCAATAATTACCATGAGATAATAAAATTCTGATTTAAAATCAGAGTTTTTTGAAGAAAGTTTTGTGATGCAAATTTTAAAATTTGATTGTGGGGATTTGAAGGAAGCTCTATTCTTAGCATTAAAAGATCCGCTAGGCTTGTGATATTCAACTGGCAAGTGTAAATAATATTAGATTATTAATGAACACAGTTAGAAGAGGGCAGGGGCAGAGCTGCAACCGAGCCTAGTTTTCGAAGGCACGGCACAGTGGGTTTTAGGCACGGCCCGGAGTTGCAAAAATATTTTTTGGGCAAGGTACGGCATGGCACGGGTTTTGAAAAATATAATTAGGCATGGCGCGGCACTTTTTCATATTTGGCAACAAATATGGCTTTTTAGAATTTTTCAAAATTTCTCTAGTAAATATAGTGATTACAGCCAGTGTATTATGTCTTATAAGTAAACAAAAATTATTAAATTGAAAATATATTAGCCAGAATCGCCGATCGCACAATTTCCATGTTGTTCACATGAAATGGGCTTATCATGGATATATATATATATATATATATANGCACTTGTGCATTGTATTTTACCGCACCGAACCGCAAAGTTTTTTCCTACTGCGATGCACCTCAAAACCAATGCCCCTCACGAAAAAATTATGACACATGAACAAATGCAGTACAAATGTGTACATTAATGCAAACCAAAAATAGACAATAAGACAACTACAAAGAACAAAAAAGGTTCTTATTTACAAAAGTTTTTAATATTTTCAAAACGTTTTTAAAAAGAATGGAGTCAACAGTCTCTGGCTTCAAGCGTTGTCGCCGTTTTTCAAACAAACGACCTGTATTTGAAAATAACCTTTCTGAAGTGGCTTTATTTGCTGGTACACCCAATAAAAATGTATCTAATTCTCTTAAGTTTGGAAAATCGACAGCATTTTGACCCCACTATTTAATAACATCATCACAGTGTATTATTGGCATATCTGCATAGCGATCGACTTCGCTGACCGAGGACTTTGTAGGACAAGAAAACTCATCCAGTACGGACCTATTAGTTGTATATATTAATTAATTAACTAGCCAATTAAAGTTGATGTTACACTAGGCTATCTTACTCAAGTTAGCATATAATTTATATAACGAATTAATACATTGCTTTAAAGGGCAATGTCACTTTGAAATATTTTTAGTAACCACTACGCACCGCGCCACATCACACTGCACCGCACCGCCAGCCATAAAACTCGACCGCTACCGCAATATACCGCGGTGCGATGCTCCGCTACCGCACAGCACACATCTCTAGTCTGAACTGTACAGTTCACTGACAAATTTTAGAGATCTCCACTTATTTTGGATCCGTTTTTTGTAAAAAATGTTTGAGTTGGGTTGGGTTAGGGTTTACTTTAATTCTTGGAAAAAAAACTTATTTTACGCCAGAGTTTTAGAACACAATTATGCGTTCGGTTTTATATAAATATATTGTGATCATTTTCGATAAAATTTATTGATATTTACTAAAAGTAAGCAGTGAAAAACAAAATCTTTATTTTTGAAAAAGTATTGAAATAGGGCTTGCATATTTTAATTGAATGTATGTTAATCTAAGATTAACAATATGAAAATTTAAATAAAGGTAAATAATAATTTTGAAAAACTTTTTTTGCATAGATAAATAATGTAATATTTAAGCCATAAACTATAAACTTTGAAACATTAAATAATACGTAGCAGATTATTTGTTATGTACTAAATATGCCTTATGACTGTTCGACAGAAATCGCAAAATAAAATATCGAATACTTCTATTAGCAATGTTTGAAATTTTGCAAAATGTCAAACAAGAATTATGTAGTATAGCGACGAGAACGAGAATTCGAATATTGCTATTGCATTTTAAAAATTCCCGCAATGTAATTTCTATGCAAATCTATTTCTTAGAATCGTTTATATTATCAAACAGATACTAGCATAATGTAATACGAACGTTAAAATAGTACAAAAAAGTTGTATTTCTGGCGCTGGTATATTCAATAAATTTTAGGCACGGCACGGCACGGATCAATAACGCAAAATCTTAGGCACGGCACGGCATGGCATGGTTGCAGCTTTGGAAAGTGGCTCAACTACCTTTCAAACCTTATAAGTTCGCAATAATGTATTGAATGAATATGCGCAAATGATAAAAATCCATATTAGCATTTAGTATAGTGAAGGCAATTTCCTCGAATGAAGCCGGCCTATGCTATACGTTTGTGAGAATATAAAGTGTCTGCGCACTATAAACTATATATCTTGGATTAGACTATAATTTAAAAATTTATCAAAACTTTTCAAAAAACTTTGTTTTACAAAAGTATAAATGTTTGAGCAAGATACATGACTAAATTGAATTCGAGTATTGACAAAAAATTTTTTTCTACAAACAATAGCCGCTTCTAAGACACTGTTTCTGATACTAATCAAATGAATTTTCGATATGCAGGGCTCGACTGGGGCAGGGTTGCCATCAGTGATGACCATATTATTAAGTTTAACAGATTTGTTGAATTTATTTAACCGATATTTTTTACAGGTTTCTTACTATATCTTGTTGAATAAGAGAAAAGAAAGGCAAACCCTGTATTTCATAATGCTAAAAGTTTCGTATAACTGGCATTACAGTTGAGATTGTTTTTTCGATTTTATGAAAAGATAAAAGAAAGGCAAACCCTGTATTTCATAATGCTAAAAGTTTCGTATAACTGGCATTACAGTTAAGATTGTTTTTTCGATTTTATGAAAAGACAATGATGCAATAAAAACATTTGTTCAGCAATAGCGAGTGAGGGTAAAATAGTAAAATTCTTGTCACTTTACTATCAAAAGATATTGGTAATTATAGCAATAATATAATAGATCTGTTAACGGATTTTGAAGTATACTTATATTGTTTTAACCAATTTGTTAACAGATCTGTTAAATAGATTATGTGTGGTCCTCAATGGTGACCATCTTTTATTACATTATTTAGAAAATTGAGCTGGACTACAGACCGTTTAAACTTAAAATGTCGAGTCAGTTTAGCATAATGTACACATTCTTTGCTGACGTACAAAATATTCATCTTTTTGTTCTAACGAGGATTTAACTAAGTGATGTGCAAACGGAAGGTTACCCGGTTTTACCTCACCGTGCCTTCTGCTAAGAGTGATTGCGCATAATTATTAGCGCGCATGGGCGGTAACAGCCATGCTTTCAATTTCAAATTATAAATATCTTAATTAATATTTTTTTAAAAACAGTAACATAAGTAAAATATAACATGCTATAACTCCGAGTTATTTTCAAAAACTAAATGACAGTTTTTAAAATGTTCTAGTAGACGCAAAGAATATTTCATTTTCGGGTAAAATTATAAATTTTCGGGCACGGACTAGTGCGAGAAAATATTGTTTTTTCCACGGATGGGTAGGGCATGAAAAACAGTCTACCCACACATCAATAATTTAACGAAAAATTCCATTTCCTAAATATTGTTGAAAGCATAATTTTTCTAAATAAATGAAATTGAATTATTCAATGCGGTTCATTGTTTGAATCTTAAACATCAAACAAAAAATATTCACGCGTGTTGCGATATTTGCAGTATACAAATAAAGTTCGAATTGTGTTACATGAATTTTTTAATGTTAAACATTTTTGTCGAATATTCGAATGATAATAAGAGAAATAAACATTAAGAGAATGGTTTATAATTTTAACATAAATCAATGTACATTTTATAAATACATTCTATAAAACTACCCCTTGAAAAAGATAACGAAGCATTAAAAAGCAAATTTAACCCTTTCACGCACTGAGCCATTGTAGAACAACAAATTAAAACAATTGATTTTTTGTCACATGACACCCCAGAAGCAAATAAATTTGGTGATATTTTGAAGAGCAGATTCTGCTACGGGCATGATTGGGCATGATTGCTTTAGCAAACTTGAGCACGTCGGCCAGTTTGTTTAGCGAAAAAGTGAGGAATACGGAAGACATTATTCAAGAAAGATATTCATGCTAGAATAGTAAAAAGCTTGTGAATGGTGCCAAACATAATTAGAATTAAGTAGAAGTATACATTGACTATTTGCCACCTTTTCTGATTGCTTGTTTACAGCCAACACAACATTGTCCTATATTTGGTGTAAAATAACGTGTAACTACAAATTATATTTTACATGCTCTGTTTATTCTTCATTGACAAGCATTGTTGATTCGGTTATGTTTAGTCAATTTTTGGAAAAACTTGATATTATGCAACATACATGCAAATTAGTCGAAGAGCAGTAAATCAGAGTTGGAACCGGTTCGACCCGACCGGCGGGTTTGCAAGCCGGTCAACCGGTACTCATCAGGTCGGGTTAGGATTTATGTCATGCCAGTGGACTGGTGTTCACTTGGCCTACTAATGCGTACTGGAAGCAGATCTGACGCCCATGATTATTATAAAGTCCTAAGATTGTAACAAAATATATGTTGCAAGCCACCACTAATAAATCGCGTGTTTGTATTTGTATAAAATGCTTTTGTTTCTGATGTACTCATTCTCGATGACAGCTATTACTTAGGAAAGTGTAGTTAAAAATGATCAAGAACGCATGGCAACCATAAAGACTTTGAGTTAGGTTATATTCTTTAGATGTGAAGGAGAAAGACAGAATTTCTGACTGACTTGGCTCGCTCACCGACAAATATTGGTCTGTAAAAGCAGGATTTTCTATTTTTAGCGGCAGTTTACGAGTCAGAATTTTCTTTATTGTCCAAATTTCGATGTTAAAGTTTGGTAACAACAAAATTGTTTAATGTCTTCACATTATTTTTTGAAATATATTGCTTTAGAGTTCTCTATATTGGATTGGTGATATTAAAATGTATTTTTACAATTGAATTACATGTGCACACAGCGGCTAAGTGGCAGAATTTTGACCACTAATGCCAAATACCGAAAAAAAATTTTAAGTTTTTTGACCACTGACCGGCATTGCCAATAAACTAGTCCTAACAGCCGGCTAGGGATTTCTTGATACAGGTAATAATTTGACGTTTAGTTCTAGGCAATGCATATCATATTGTTTTACATTGAATGCGTTGTAATATAGATACGCATAGTCCTTTTAATTCTGGAAATCGAAATCATTCCTGTTTCCGCACCTCAGCCCAATTCCCCGCAAAGTATTCGTGATACCAACCTCAAAGTCCAAGTCTGAGCTCAACGTCTCTTTGGCAAATCATTTTCTTAATGAAAACCATACTCTTTTACAAAGATATGCTGTTGAGGCATTTGTGATCTTGAATGAAACAAGTTATTACAAACTTATCTAGACTTTTAATCTCTACTGATTAGTTGCCTATTTTGCAAAATTAAGAAATGCTCCAATTATTCAATATAGCTTTCTTAGTCATAAAATTGCTGTGTCTTTTCCCTTAACTTTAAGAAAGTGTCCCCATTGTGTCGCAAATATAAAATTCTGGGCGCTGGTCAAAACCGGTCAAAATTCTGGAAAGATAGACCTATTGACTGGCCGGTTGCACCTCTGCAGTGAATACCATATAATTTATTAAAATATGCTCAAAAATAATATTTACATTTTAAAATTTTACATTGGTATCTTGTACTCTTCTAATATTGAGCTTACATTTTATCTTGTACTCTTCTAATATTGAGCTTACATTTTTATTTCAGTGCGTAAATTTAATAAGTGTCTAAGATGCACATCTTTGGCTAATTAAACAGAAAAATTTAAAAAAATTCGAGGCCGGTTTTAGCATAAGCAATAGTCGTGTCTTAGACATTTATTTTTGCTACTAAGCTCAGCGGAGATGTAGGCTGTCGGTACTTACCATCGGATCATACCTGTCGGGACCGGATCACCCTTAATTTCACTTTTCCGGCCAAAACCGGTCACTTTGATATGTGTCTCTGTTCACACCGGCCTACTAATTTAGTTTGGGAGTTTCTCAAATCTCAAGCTGCTAAAGCAAGTTACAATTACCACAATTATATTTACTAAAATATTACTCTAAATAAACTGTAATTTACAAAAAGGTTAATTTATGATACAACGCACAGTTTTGCGAAAAATTTAGTAGATCATATATGCAATTCACTAACGTGGGTCAACTCTTCTTTTTTTTGAATAAATACAAGTGCATAACTTTATCGTGCCATTCAGGAGCGTACGCAGGATTTTCTGACGGGGGTACATCTTAGTCATGACAAAAAGCGGGTGATGCCACTCGAAAATTTTTTAAAATATTGAAAAAAGAATCCCTAAAAATGCATTTCACAACCTTAGAATATAAATGTTTCATTTTTTTACCAAAATGGTACTATTTAAAAATGCCAAAATCACTTTTGAAAACCTGGCGAGGGTGGACATTCCACCATGTCCCCCCCTTGCGTTCGCCACTGATGCCATTGAACATTGAATGTCAATTTAGTGTTATAAATTCTGTAAATATGTGCTCTAAGGATTTAAGTATCTTAGCAACAACACAATATTTAATTGTAGTTCTTCATTAACCTTTCATCGTTCTATATTGCAAATGAATCGTAATAGTAATGATTTAGATCTTATAGAAACTGTTAGTAAACATGCCCAGTGCCCACTCGCACAAACCAATAAGATCCCAATGTTCATTATTGGATTTGATTTTCAGAGTAAAGGTCACGTTTAATTAATTAACGGTGGCAGAATTTTTGCATTGACGAAATTATTTTGATGTTCTATCATGGAATATTATTTACATAGGATTAGCAATATTCAAACAATACGCGTTATTAAAATTTGCAACATTAAAAGCTTTGGGCGATTAGTCTCGATTTTGTAATTTGTGTCATCAAATGAATAATGAAGAAATTTAGGGTTAATCCGATAACTTAAGCCCCTAACCGTTTAGTACACGTTCTTTCAACTGTACAACCTGTCAAAAAGAGAATTGAACTTATAAATACGTTGAAACCAGGTAAAGCGATCAAAATTTGTACTTTGTAATGTGAGGACCGGTCAAAGCGGTACCCACAGGATGGTAACTTAGGTATCTGGGAAGGCAACAACGGGCTTTTGGTCAGGGGGTGACTGGCACCGAACTTTTCATGGTTGCCAATTGAGGGTACGGCTTAAATCTCTGGGGCTCGACTAGACCAGTTATGCTATTCTTTATTACACTCTTTTATTTTCTATTATTTTTCTCGCATTAGAAACATTAGTATAAGTATTACTAGAGCTAAGCTTAAATTTAAAATGTAGAATCAATGTAGTCTTATGTATACATTCATTTCTCACGCACAAAAATTTTCATCTTTAGGTCCTAAGACGGATTTAACTGATGTGCATAGCAAGCATACCCGCGGGTACGGGTGGCTGCGCATAATAATTAGCATGAACGGTCGATCATACTTTACTTCAATTTCACAATGTGAGTATCTCAATTAATTTTTTAAGTACGACAGTAACATCAATAAATTATAAAATGCAATAGGTGAATTTGTTTTCAAAAATTAATGGACACTTTTAAATCTTCTAATCGCCCCGAAGAATACGAAAGTGCGGCACGAAAAACTTTTCCCGCACATCATTAATTTAACTAAAAATTCAATTTCCTCAATTGTGTTCAGAGCATAATTTTTTAAATTAATTAAATCAAATTTATTCATTATAGGATACTGAAAGAAGCCAAACATCAAACAAAATTCATTAACGCATGCTGAATATTTAGAGTACAAATATGTAACAAANACTTATAAATACGTTGAAACCAGGTAAAGCGATCAAAATGTGTACTTTGTAATGTGAGGACCAGTCAAAGCCGGTACCCACAGGATGGTAACTTAGGTATCGGAGAAGTCAACACCGGTCTTTGGTCAGGGGGTGACTGGCACCGAACTTTTCATGGTTGCCAATTGAGGGTACGGCTTAAATCTCTGGGGCTCGACTAGACCAGTTATGCTATTCTTTATTACACTCTTTTATTTTCTATTATTTTTCTCGCATTAGAAACATTAGTATAAGTATTACTAGAGCTAAGCTTAAATTTAAAATGTAGAATCAATGTAGTCTTATGTATACATTCATTTCTCACGCACAAAAATTTTCATCTTTAGGTCCTAAGACGGATTTAACTGATGTGCATAGCAAGCATACCCGCGGGTACGGGTGGCTGCGCATAATAATTAGCATGAACGGTCGATCATACTTTACTTCAATTTCACAATGTGAGTATCTCAATTAATTTTTTAAGTACGACAGTAACATCAATAAATTATAAAATGCAATAGGTGAATTTGTTTTCAAAAATTAATGGACACTTTTAAATCTTCTAATCGCCCCGAAGAATACGAAAGTGCGGCACGAAAAACTTTTCCCGCACATCATTAATTTAACTAAAAATTCAATTTCCTCAATTGTGTTCAGAGCATAATTTTTTAAATTAATTAAATCAAATTTATTCATTATAGGATACTGAAAGAAGCCAAACATCAAACAAAATTCATTAACGCATGCTGAATATTTAGAGTACAAATATGTAACAAACACAGTTTCGTACTATTGCTAACAAGTGTTTCACTTGAGCAAGGAAATGTCCTCTTACAGTTGTCGGATATAATTTCCATGTAAATATATTCTATCTCGTTTTAAATAATTTAAATGCATTTTATTCCCTAACATAGCTGCTTCTAAAGAATTTTTCTTACACTTCTTATCAGTGGAGCTACACATGAAAGATTTATAATACTTAAAATGAATTATGTCGTATCTGAGAACCTTAATGGTACATGATCACCTCTATAATCAAACCTCATAAATACTGAACAAACAGTTGTGTATGGCTTTAAGCTTAAATAAGTTTTGAATACATTTAATAATATGAGAAACAGAAATTACTTTGTAATATAAATCTGAAATATTATAGTGTTTTCATTTTTATTTCTCATTGGCTTTCGTTGGGCCCTTGCAATATCAACATTTCGATTGCATTAACAAATAGGCCTGTTATTGTTCAGTTTTTTACTTGGTCTATTATGTCTACTTTCGAATTGTTTTGATAATTAGCAATGAATTGTATAATTAATTTTTAAGATTGAACTTGACCCTTCCAAGTGTAAATATTCTCGAAGACAAAAATATAATTGCTAATTCTCTACTTAGTATTTTTTCTATAAAATGTCAAATAAAATTCAAAAAGGGGAAATATTTGCATGTTTATATAAATCTAAAATCTTATTGATGAAAATGCAATACAAGCACCTACCTCTTGCTTAGTCTATTATTTTGATGATGGAAGGGATCATATGGTTCTTTGTAATATAGAATCAGCACCCCTAGGTACGCCACTTTATAATCTACGTGAGGGCTTATTCTAGGTTTTTTTGTCAACTTTTGGAACAAATTAATGTTATCCAAAATACATGCAAATCAGAGTTCAAGAACAGTGAATACCATATAATATATTAAAATATGTTCGAAAATAATATTTACATTTTAAAATATTAAACCAATAACATATACCCTTCAAATTTTTTGTTTAAGTTTTTAATTTCAGAGTGTAGATTTGATTATAAGTTTCTAATATACTTTGATCTATCCAAATGAAAAAATAAAGAAATTAAATTGATATTTTGTGAGTGAACATTTTCGGTTATAGTCTATCTCTGGGTCACTGTCCTAACCTACATATGTTTTCGATATCGCATTACATTATATTTTCATATTATTGTTCGCCTCATTTGAAAATGCAGTTTTAACCTAAAACATCGCCCCATTTGTAATTCTAAATACTTAATAACAAGTGTTTTTGCCAAAATGAATGCATTTGTAATGTACCCAATCTTTGAAAGCAATTTTTTTCAAAATTATTGAAATGGTTTCATTCCCTTTAACTGAATGAAATATGAAACATCAAACCAAAATGTTACGCTTGTTGGAATATTGACAGTACAAATATGCAATAAATTCAGATTCGTACTATTACCTATAAGTGTTTCACTTGAGCAAAGAAATTTCCTGTTATAGTGGTTGGTTATAATTTCCATGTTAATATATTTCATCCGGTTTTAAATAATTTAAGTGCACTGAAATTAATAAAGCTTCAAATTGCTTTACATCATGATATTCCAGCAAATGTATTAATTTGATATCTGGAGACTCCCTGTGTTAGCAAAGATTGCGCAATCAGAAAAATTTTTTTCATAATATGTCAATGACCTCTTTCAGCATTAACCCTAGTAGCCAAACGAGGAGGTCGATTCAATATATTAGGAACCACCATCTATAGAGATTAACTTTTGCACTTTACCTAATCAACATTTTACGTCATATTTAATAAATAAAATAACTCTGAAAGAACTGTATGTGTAGTTTTTGAACTATAGACTGCAAAATTTTCAAAATTTTGCTAAAAATGCGCCTTTCAGTTAGAAACCCTATGTTTATTTTAAAACAATAATATGTTCAAAACTTCTATCAACTCCAAACAGAATCATGTAAAAAGTTTGAAAATCTGACAACGCTGATTAAGCTATGGCCTTCCAAAGGCGGAATACTTGACCTAAAATTGCCAATTTTTGATATTCTATTAAACTCAGCGCCTTCAATATTGAAGATACAACTTTGATGTATTCAGATCAGACTCGGAAACGAACCGAGCTGAGCTTGAACACTGCATTGAGTATACAACGAGCCAAAAACGAGCAAAGTATATTATTAATTCTGCTTGCTAATTTGATTATCAAGATTTTTATTATTTTTTCATTCAATATGCTTTTCTTATCTTATAATTTTATTTTAGAAATGATTACTGAATAATAGGAAGAGCTATGTAAAAAATTCTGAAAGCGAAATATTTCTAAAAGAGTATCTAGCCAAAACGAGCCTCATTGAAAGATTCAAGTCTGATTCAGATGAAAGTTGTGGAATGAAACGACCTATGAAAGTTACAGATGAAAATCAATTTTAATGTTCATATCCTCCTAAAAAGCTTCGGCATTACAAGACTTAAAAATTCACTGCAACTTCATACTTGAAAGCATTTGATAGATCTTTTCATTTCACAGCTTCCATCTGAATACACAAAGATATATCTTCGTTAAAGATGCGGGGCTTCGATGGAGAAGAGAATGGAAGAGAAAGAGGAGGCTTTCCTCCATCACGCGGTGTCTTCAGATTGACCATAGCGTTAATAAGTTTTACGATATGTGCACTTAAAAAATTCTTTACAATCATGAAAAATTTTCAAGGTTAATGAATTTTATTATGGAAAATTTTTTTATTTTCAAAACAAGCATTGAGCTATCTTTTAAATATCACAAAATCAATTGCATCTCCGAAATTTATTGTAATCTTTATATTTCAATGACAATTTTTTGATGAATAGGGAAACATGAATAGGGAAACACAATGAAAACAGTTTTAAAAATTCAAATTGAACTTTTCAATTACTATGCTCGAAATTTTTAGCATCAAATTATTAATTACAAACACATAATTACACACACACACACACACACAT
>CABFPE010000099.1:1115289-1130867 GCA_900660155.1 Hofstenia miamia
TATATTGTCTACAAAGTGATATTAATATATATATATACAAACAACAAGAAATATTTTATGTAAACATGTTTTGAGTGTATCCACTTATCGTCAGTACAAAGTAACTAAACTAATATGGTGTAAATACAAATTTTATGATATTAAAATTCTGATTAGTAGATCTTATACGATATTTAGTATTTGACTTAATTGTTTATTTAATAGATTTTCCTTAGTTTCTTTTATGAATATAGCTTCATTCTGCAATTTTTGTATGCTTGGTTTTCATTAAAATAGTAAAGTGTTTTCTCTTAAGTGCATGTTCATGGCAATATATTTCTGATTGAAGATGACCTAGCATATGCTCTGAAATTCTGTATTCCAATTGCCTTCTCGTTTCCCCACTGTATGAACTTTCACATTCATCTCATTTATAATTGTATACACATAAGGAAACTAAGGGGTTGGAATAGAGTCTTTGTTTTTGTGAAAACGTGATGTTTTAAGAGTTTGAAATATTAGCATAATCTTGATACTTGATTTTTAGTTATATTGTTGGATTTTCTATTTTAAGGTAGTTAAGAATTTGAAGTAATATACGGTAGTTTACAAGTTATTTTCTCTTCTAATTGATCTTTTCTTGGTTGTAGTTTATTACGAAATATTCTATCAATTTCCGATTTAATCATTTTTTGTGGATATCCATTTCTTAACAAGATGTTTGATATTGCTTCAAATGCATTTATTAGATGTTCATATAATGAGCATGGAAGAAATTTTCGATTTAAGATGGCTTTCATTGTATTTCTTTTATGTATAAAGTCCAGTATTTGTGGGTTTTTTATGAAATTTCGTTACAAATTCGTTTTCAGTTTTAATAATTTCAACATCTAGGAAACTTAATCTTTTATTTTGTTCCTTTTCAACTGTAAATTTCAAAGATGGATTAATGTTATTTATTTATTTTTATTAAAATATATTGCGACATTTTGATTCATAAATAGTAATTTCTAAAAATATTTTATTCATTTTATTTTTCAAAAATAATTTTCCTTTTTTTATTACCGAATTTCCCCCTTAAGGTCTCCCAATTTCCTCCCAGGGGGAAAATTTCCCCCAGGTTAAGAACCGCTGGTATAATCAGTTTCTTCATTTGAAAAAGGTCCCTCTCTATTTGTAGTGTTGTCTGAATTCGTCAAATCATTGCTTGTAAGCAACTGATAAAAAAAGCAACTAATAAAATTTACCTCCTAGTGGCGCTTTGAAATTTTTAAAACAAACTATACAGACCTAGCTGAAATGTAAATAAACAAGGCTGCAAGGTTATTCCTTTTCTACACAGACCAATTTGGCAAAATGACGGCTCTGGCGTTTCTTGTGTTAATATAGATAGAAAATTTTCATTTTTGTAAATGCATGCTTGAACTGTTTCAATAGTTAAGCAATCATTTTTATTAACCTAGGGTAATCTACACTGGGAATTTAAGCCTTGTTTATTCAGTGCAGCCCAATAGTCCATCAATGCTATTCTGAGTTTTAAAATATTAAATTAAATAGTAGCAACCAAATTACACTTTTCTATTTCTGCATTATGCTGTGCGTGAAGTACATATCAAAAAATGATATTTTAAAGGAAAGAGCCAAATTTTATCACATTTCATTAAAAACAAGCCAGATATTCAGCAAATGACGTAAAGCATACTCAGTTGGTGTGAATGCCAGAGGGTGCAAGGAGTTGTAATCAGCGTCGTTATACTAATTGCTTGTCGAACCACCTAATGAGTACTATGCCCTACGGCCCTGATATGATCCACTATAATATATTTGTTGCTAGACTAGCACGAATAAGACTCAGTGAATAATTTTCAAGAAAGTTTTATTATTCTGGTTTTTCTATAACTATCTTGGCATTACTCCCTGGCAATGGTTAGCTAAAGTTTACATATTTTGTCCACTTTGAATATGGCAAATTAAAAAATGAGCCCTGTACGAAAGGTTTATACAAATGAAGCCTAATTATGATAGCTGGACATCAGTATTTGTAATATGTCGATGTCCCGTTGATAATATTTCTTCTTAATTTCTATTTAAGTATATATATGGATGGATCTCGAAGAAAATAGCGATTCAGATTGGTCAGTGTAATTTCCTCGAATGTCTTGTCTTAATGTCGACAGAAGGCGAGCAATTTGCAAGAACGAATGAATTCTATGTTGGACGTTTTCTCTGCTGTCACTATCTGAGCGTAGCTATGGATACCAGTGAACGCTTAAATGTATTTTGTAAAAATGGCCTTGATATTTGTTTGTACATCAATAAATTAGTGTGAACCAAAAATTAAAATGGGAATATTTCTACTTCACTTATTTTACACGATAAACGTTACTTATTTTTGTATTTTGAGGATAATTTACGAAAAAAGTTGAATTAATGGATTTCTGTTTTTAAAACAGATACTAATTATGAGTTTTCGGCGGAATTGGATGAACACTCGTTTTTGATTTCAGAATACTAGTAACTTAATGTCCGCAAAAAGAGTTAATAAAATAAAGCAAATCAGAGTCCGGAAAATATGTTCCATGTCCATCAACTTTCGGTTTGTAGAAATTAAAATAAAAAATTTCATTCTAACTGTATCAGTTTCAGAAAATACACCTTCATTAAAATCGAGAATAGTTAATTTCATCTTCATATAGAATTATTTTTTATGAAATGTCTGGATAAAGAAGTAGCAGAATATAAATGCTCTTGTTGCGGTTCCCTTTTCTTAATATTTGTTTACATGCAAACTGGTAATAAAATATCTGGAAACTAAACATATTGATAAATCGTTGAAAATTATGCCAACATAACTTCCATAAAAGTCTAAGCAAAAGATTAAAATATAAGAAGTCTCATTTATAAAAAGAGGAGCCCCACCTCATTTACCTTGTGCATTCTGATATTTTGTGAGATGAAAGCGTTTAACAATTTTAAGAAGAAACCAACAAAAAGTTAAAATAAATGCTAAGCAATGTAAGGTTAATCTATGCACAAATTTAAAACAATTAGAAAATTGTTATCTTCATTGGTATAATTTGTGAAAATGCACATTCAATAACATTTAGTAGCCAAATGCCATCACTTACAGGAAAGGCTCACATCTGATGGAAAGTTTGAACCTCCTAGCCCTGTATGACACGTTTAATGTATAAAGATTAACAATGCAATTTGAATTTCAACAATTGAATTAGCATTATTGTCTGACTAAAGTGGATATGCACATATTAATCAATACATTATGCAAATTCATAGTGTAGTGATTATGAGCTTCTATGAGGCAAAAGACACCATCATTTCCGTAAAAGAAAAACAATTTGAGACCGCCAAATAATTGGTATTTCGAAATGAGCCGGGCTTAGGCCTAAGCTGTATCGGGCTGGGTCTAAGAAATCGGCCGAATTCCAACTTTGACATGAACAAGTGCAATTTCACACACTGTGTCAGAAGTAATAAAAGTGGCCTTTTGTGATAACTTTTTCATCATCTCTGTTTCCTAATTATTTTTTGAACTAGCACATTTAACAGCATCCCACATCACATTGTTCTCAAAATCTGTGTAAGAAATTATAAAAGAAAATCTCAGGATTTGATTGCAATATTTGAGCTATTAAGGTGCGTTCAGACGAGAACCTTTTGATGCGCATCTTTTGATGAAAGTGCGTTCAGACGAGCATCTTTTTGATGTATGCTTTTTTGATGCATCTATCAAAATTTGGGAGCGTTCAGACGAGCGTCTTTTTGGTCTATGCTAATTTGAACGATGTGCGTTGAGATGAGCATTATTTTTTGATGCACGGCCACTTGTTTATTCAGCAATTAATTTTAATAAGAATTGTGTTTTTCTATCACTGGGAAGATTATAATCAACACCTCAATTACTAATTCAAAACATTATAATCAAAAACAAATTTGATTGGATGTTTAATTCTATATACATTGTTATACAATATTGCCTAGAATAAGTAGTTAATTACTGATTGTTCAAAAAAACGAAATTATCTTTATAAAGTTCTAGAGTCCGGCGGTATACCAATACTGAAACTAATACCGCTATATTATGACAATACCAAAAAATACTCATAACGTGGTATCTTGCCTAAAATTTTTATCGGTACGTTATTTAAAAGTGATATTAAACATTGTTCCATGGACTGACCTAAAATTCCATTTTTATCAGAAACGAATTTCACTAAAACGCATTCATATTTGTAATTACTATTCCATTTTACATATGAATTATATATATATATATATATATATATATATATNTCAGCTAAATATTGCAATTAATATACACATAAAATTTAGAATCATGTCAATTTTGATATGCTATTTAGCAAATTCAAGTATTAATGTCATATACAAAATCACTTTCTCTAATTTTTGGAATCACAATTTTCTGTGAATATTTGAATAACCTTTGAATTACATTTAATCTTAGACTTTAATAGAAGGTTATCTTCAAGGGATTTGTGAATACAAAAACGTCAGAAATTATTGTATATTTCTAGAATATTATACCACTGCGATGGACAAATTCAATAAAGGAGGGAGGAGAAAAGAATATTCAACTAAAATCTCAGCATTGAAAAATGAGTATATTTGATACTAATTATTGTAGTAAGATTAATATATAATCCTTACAGAAAGAATTTTTTTAATGCACATCCTATGCAATTCTTTTGGAGGGTGTGACGTTATTTTGATGTAAAAAATCGCACGTAGAAACAAAAAAATTATGTAGGCAATGCTCGAGATTAACAGAGTAATCAAAAGGGCGAAATCTTTATCAAAATGTAACCTAAATAATTATTATAGTTTCAGATGAATAAATTGTTTACATACCTTGAAATTAGAAAATCGTACTTTTCGGATGACCAAATTGAAAGACAAAGTTCCGAAGCATTGTAGCTAACTAAATCAATTTTTAATATTAAAGCATATATGTAGGTATATATGAAATATATATATATATATATATATATATATATATATATGTATACAGTATATGCATATATATATATATATGTATACAGTATATGCATATATATGCATGCATATATATACATATATATATATACATACATGTATATGTACATATATATAAATAAATGAATATATATATATGTATATGCAAAATATACAATGGATATCGCAGTATTTTATGTGAACCAAACCGAACCGTCCCCCAAAATGTTGATTTCGCGTGGTCCTAAAAGTTTCGTTGTAATTACACAATTGAACAATATAATTAAATTTCAATAGATGCTTGAATTCTGTTTTATAAGTAATTTTAATTAGTTCTACAAGCATGTAAAATATATTGACAATTCAGTAGCAAAATTTGTGAAAAATCAATATTGCTTCATTGAAAGGAATAACTGCTTTTTTTAAAAAATATTGGAACATTTAGAATTCAATATCGTCAGGGTTCATTTTGAAGTTAAAATTGTTGAGCTTCAAAATCCTCGTATTTTAAGACTCACGGCTACTTGAGACAATCTGTCTCCAAAACAAAATCGTTAATTACTGATCGTTCAAATGAATAATGTGCGTTCAGACGAGAATCTTTTGAACTACGTCAAAAAGATGCAAGGTGATTGTGCGTCAATTTGAACGATGTGCGTTCAGACGAGCATCTTTTTGATGTATGCTAATTTGAACGATGTGCGTTCAGACGAGCATCTTTTTGACGTATATCAAATGATATACATCAAAAGGTTCTCGTCTGAACGCACCTTTAGATTTGTGAATTCTAATTAGTATGTCTTACAATATATATTTTTAATCCTTTCTAAATATTATAATCTTCTCCTTTAAATATAAATTTTTCTGTAAAAAATATTTAAGGGGACATCATTGAATAGAAGCACCGGATTTTGCTATCACATGCTAAGACAGCAATTTCGGGTCATTTGCCCCATTTGGCAGTTCTAGTATATTCGATTGCAGGACTCGGTTATGTTTAGATATTGTTAATAATATATCCCAAATAGATAGATAGAAAATTACAAAGATATTCATTCTCAGCCAAGAGAGTGCCAAACCGAACCGAATAATTGTCAGCTTCAATGATATGGTCCACACACGATATACATAAACGTATTCTACTTCTTGACAACAATTTCAAAAATATTTTTACAGCCTCGATTTATAATTTGCAATTGTCATTATGCAGATGCCTTGGCTGTCAATATATTTGAGCATTTGAGTTAATATCAATGCCTAAATAAATAAATTCTACAATAATATGTAAAAATAAATTTGAAAAATGTGTACAACACACAATCTAACAAAAATAAAAAACACTGCACTTATTGCAAAATTAAACACTAACGACAGGTTCGAATCTCGTAGGATAGTAGTTTTAACAATGAGCACCATTAAATAATGTGATATGCTGCAAAAGTTGTTGCGATTGAGGGTTCCTCGGCCCAACTGTTGGAACAAAATTAGATGAAATAATAATTAGTCAAGTAGCACCATTGTTGATTAGCTATCAAGAATCAGTTTGGTTCATTTGATTGTTAAGCGACGATAAGAAATTGTCTACACATTTTGATGAAAGTTTACTGTTACTGGATACTGATTTAAACGCTGAAGAAGACTGAACGTGCTCTTTGCTGTCCAAAATTAAAGTAACCGAAGTGTTACTGCGATTGTATTCACGCCAAACATTGGAATGATAGCGGATAGACACCTAAAGTTTGTAAATATAAAAACGGTAAACTTTCGATTTACTTTAACCTTAAACAGCCGGGGATTTTTTGAAAATTTTTCAAGACCTTGGAAAATTTTCTTAAACGCATATAACTAAAAAGGAATGACGATTTCCAAAATCTGAAAGCAACGCCAGAGAGAAGTGTCTCTTCTTTCATTTTCGATTTTGCGAACAGCCAGCTTCAATGGGTTTGGGAAGTTTATCTACATATGAAAATTGCTTTAAACTTTATGTTTACCTGAAGAAGAGGTTTGGGAAAACAATTTTTTTAAACATCGGACATTTTCAATAATAATGGTGGATATTTTCAAGTACTTTAGCACAGCAACGCACTAATACAAATTTTCGACATTAAGTTATAAATGTCAGAAACTTCAGTAGAAATTGGAACAATCAAAGAAACTTCGTGCCTCAGCTTCAGGCACCTCAATCTAGTACACCAAAGCACAGCTGGGATACTCAGAAAGACACGTACTTTAACTTACTCTTTGAACACGAGTATGCGATGGAGATTGATAATACGGTAACTCTTGATTCGAGCAAATATTACATTTCATTATCTACATTGCATATAACTTCCAAATTCCAAGAATTCTATTTAATTCTCCTTATTAAATTGACCAAGATATTTATCCATTTATTCATTCCTCTAAGTAATAGATTCTTGAACAAATTTCTTAAAAAAATTCTGTCAATTTACCGATTAACATCAATTAAGACATCAAGTCATCAGCTAGACTAAAAATTTAAATAGTAACAATTTGCATAACAGAACTGAGGACTATATGAAAACTCAATGACTCAGATATGAAAGGTTCCTTAGACTATGAAATAATTTTTCACGAAATAAAAAATACATACGCAGCACCAGAAGCAGTATATAATGAGAAGAACTAGTGTGAGGATGATGAGACCAATTGCTTCTAGATTCCCAGATTTAGAATCTGTTAAATACTGAAGAGCACCAGCCATACACAGGTATGTGGAAACACCAGCCAGTGGAGAAAGAATTAGAAAACATACAAAATCTGCTACTAGATTGCGACGATCACGTGGCTTTGACGGGCTTTTTAACCACTAAAGACAATGGCTTATAATAATTATTATATGTCTGAAAAAACTCTAACACCGAATATATAAAAAAACTTACATATATAGAATGTATATTTAATGCAAAATAGCAAATCTTTTTTGTTTAATCGAACGTCAGCAAAGTTAAAACCAAACGAGAATCGATATTGTTTGTTGAAAGTAAAACAGGTAATAGTAATCTATTTGCATCAAAATGTCACATGCTATAATCACGTTTGAAACTGTAAATAAGAGGATTTTCGGTTGAAAAACTTAATATTTTAAGGAGGACTGGGGTTCGTTAGCATCTCGTAGTGCCGCCTTTGATGCAAATGCAGTAATACATTGCACACAACACACAAACGTAGAAAATTAATGGCAATTTTTCATAGTGATAGACAAAATTATGAGATTAGCATTTTTGATGGATTGTTATGTATGTAGTTTTTCTTTATCAAAATGCAAAATTATGTTTGTACCCTATGGGAAAAACTCTCCGGAGCTAAACTACTTAGAAAAAATTGCGTATGTAATTTATACTCTCAACGAGGTGATATTTTACATCAGTGGTTGCCTTTATCTATTATAGGCATATGTTACTCTAATCAATTTATATTAATCATGAAGGCTCATTTTATGATTTCCTGATAATAAACAAATGTATTAAAATTGAAAGACAAGAGAATGCCATTCAAAATGCAAAAAACTTCTTCCTCTATTTTTCAAATAATACAAGTATTCTTTCAAATTAAGCCTGTAAAAACACTTGAAAGATGCAGTATTTGCTAAAATTAACTTTAACTAGACTGGAGTTTAACGTCAATTGTTTTTTTGGACCTGAATTTTCAATGATGAACTGCGAAAACTTAAGCTGTGTGAAATCTTTAAAGTTTTATATGTTGATAAGTACTCCATATTGAATTAAGAAAAAAATTTATATCTCTATGCAATGAACATATTGTGTTTAAATGCCAACCATTGTGCGGCCATTAAGTTGTAAAATTCCTGTTATTTTACTCATTTTGTAAGCTAATAAACGCCAGTTGGATTATTTTATTAATTGCAATGTGCTGTATATGAAATCCAGCTTTGGGTGTTTGTTTAGGCAATTCGATTACCCGAATGAAGTTTGAAAAACGCTGAAAGTGTCGAATGATGGAGTGTAGTCAGACTTGCCAACGAGCCGCAATTTCTAAGTTCGCCTCAGCACGGCTCGCTTTACTTTTGAGTAAAGCCACATGGAACTTTAGCTCGATATTTTTAAAAATATTGCGCTCTCAGACTTTTTGACATAGCACTTCTTATTTTTCAATAAACATTTTAAAATAAGATTATAAGGAAAGTATATTGAATAAAAAAATAAAAATTATCTGCATAATCAAATTAACAAGCAGAACTATAAAGTTGCTTGGCTCGGCTCTTTGACAAGTCTGAGTATATTACAATGGAACATAGCATAGCCATTGATTTCAACATTTAAAATAGTTCTGACGCAATTCTAACTATACAAACGATGAGATACAAAAAAGGAAACATGTTTAACGAAGTTTGAAAAATGCCATGTTTATTGTGTAAAATGTATATCAGCGAAGCTAATAAATTTGTCGAAATGTATTATTGTCAAGCATATGCATGCCAATTTAGAAAGGTTGAAGAGTTAGTTAGGAGACAGATTTGATTGCTTTAGTTTGGTAAAATTCAATTAAACCAACTAGAACGTCGAAAATGATTGTCGCCAACTGTCAAATGCAGAGATTTATTAATTCCTTGTAAATAAAGTTAAATGCATTGTTAAAATTGAGTCCAGACGAAATTGATTACCGTTTGAATAATTCGGTAAAATGCATTGTGAACGACTTTTTCGATAGTGAAAGCGTATTCGAAAAAAGTTGGGCTTGCGCAATTTCAGTACAATCTTATAACTTATCGAATCGATAATCGATCTTTTTGTCGGTGAACCGACGTAAGGCAACACCAAGCTTGGTGAACCACAAGCTAATAATTGCTCAGCTAATGAGACGGTACCAATACTCTGCAATACATTCCAAAATTTCCTGAAAGACATTCTCCCTAAAGGTATATGATCATAAATAAATAAAAAATGGTTTCGGAGACGGCTTCAAATAGTGATTTAATAATTCTCCTAACCAGTAAATTACATTAATGTTTACCCCACGATCTTCTCGATAAAGCCCTGGTTTAGCCAATAAAAACGTTAACTAAGATTCGCAATTAACATTTACTAGTATGCCTATTTACTAATAAATTACTAGAACCATACTGGTAAGCAAAAGTTAACATAACAGCAAACTCATTTTTAACAAAGTATATTCTAAATAAATATACACTAACTCCAATGAAATTTGCAGAAGAATATTCCCAAGCAGCAATTCAACAGGGGAGGGGTTAAAAGTCAGTAAAATCTCCTCTATTTACATCAAAGGGGAATGAAGTAAAACGCAATTAAACTCTTTCTCATGTTAAGCGAAGTTATTAGGTCAATGAAAAGTGGATTCGCGGTCGGAAATATAAATTGTCAACTCCACGTTCGGCAGCATTTAAACACTGAAGTAAAAAGAATAATACTTGCAAAAGTGTAATTATATTGTACGATGGTAAGATGTTATACCATGTAGTGAGATGTACGGTAAATAGCAAAAATCGACCCAATTATTCCCATTTCTACATTTAAAAAAAATTAGCCCAAATCTACCTGATATATACTTTTACGGTCTCTGTGACTTGTTTGCGTGACATGGTATCCACTAAATATTGTAAAAAATTTACGCAATCTATCATGGGCTGTCCCGAGTTAAGTAGGGTTCATAGAGTTCATAGCAAAGTCAATGGGTGTCTATTAGAGTTGGCTCAGATAAATCCAGATCGAACAGGTTAAACCAGGAATGGTCAGCCTCCTATCAGATTCTTCAACTAAACAGTAGAACAAGCAAATCTAAAGCATCAAAATAGCAAATGTGCAGGGCTTTAAGCTGTTAGCAAAAACAGCAACCCTTTTGCTGTTAACAGCTTCGATATTTTTTACTTAATTCTTATATAGAATAGATAAAATAATCATAGATAGCAGTAAGGGCGTAGGCTAGGTTTTTTTACGGTCGTGATCATGCGAAATTATTGAAAGATTAGACTCGAAAAATGCATTCCCGAATTAGTTTTTAAAATTTTTAAGAACTAGGTTTGAATACCTGGTGTGGGGACATTCCACCAAGACTCCCCTTGTGTACGCCAATGGATGAGAGACAATAACATCGTTTTTAAACAAAGTTAAGAGAAAAGCAACGTACTGTAAAAGAAACTATTAAAAACAACTACTAGGCGAATTTTAAAACGAATAACATATCTACAAAACATATAACACAAAAAAGTCGTCTACTTGTATCACTATGCAAATCATCTAATGTTTTAATACCCGATGCTTTGCAAACGTTTTGAAAATTGTACCAAATGAAAAGTTGATCATTCATTCTAGGTAAAGAGCGAGAAGTGACAAATTTTAAATGCGCACAACACACAAACCATTTGTGAAATGACTTACCATAAAGAATGAATATTCATAAGTATCCAAATATAAAATATAATTGATACGCTGAATCCCCTTCTATCACTTGGATTTGTTGGCTACTTGGGGCTGCAAATATCTTTATCAATAACTACAACAATGGTCTGAATTTTGTAGAGTGGATTGAAAGACATTGATGGTGTGTTCACAACACAGATCTAAGGCTAATATGGGTTAATTTTATGTCCTGTTTTAAACAACACTTGGTTGCTGTTAGCTGTAACAGCTTGCAGCTGTTAACAGCGCTGTTAATAGCAGTGCTGTTGGGAGCCTTGCAGATATGCAATCGCACGTTCCTATTGATCTAGAGAACGAGTAAGAGATCAATAAATAAATAAATATGATGCCCAATAAATGGTGCTTCACTTTAATTCGTACAGTTCCATTAAAAATTAGTTCTCAATCAAGTTTAACTGTTCGTCATTCATTTGAGCATACTAGAATTTTTGAGAGAACAAAATCGATTAAATGAGATCAGATTTTGCAAACATCAGACTGATGTGTTTGTATTGTGTATGGATATTGATTTTGGCTGTAGAAATCTGAGGAACCAAGCAATCTCATGGGATTCCCAAGGTAGAGGTGGGCGCCGCCGCCTGGGCAACATCTATAGAACTGGATTAGACTGCACAATATTTCAAATAGAAATGCTATAAGGCCTATAACCATGTGAAAACCGTATGTGATGCAAGCAGTATTGTGAAACTATCTATCTCCAAAAAGGTTCATCATGGGCTTACAGGCAATCTGATTAATAAGACATAACCTAATCAATGTAAAACGTCACTACCACATCAACGACATTAAATGCTGTTTTCCTTTGATGACACATTTCGTTTGTCTTGATATAGTTTTAGTTATCAGTCGGCTCAGCCTGTCTTAATTTTCCGGCGGCTGGCTGATATAAAATATGTCGGCAGAGGCCCCGAGCCAACCGAATAGCGCCCAGCTCTATCACATGGTGCTTGGCATAGGAAAAATACTTCAGTGGAACTGGGACCAAAACATGGGATTGGGACCACGGATTTCCCAATATTACCAATAAATTTTGTAAATTTTGCTAAAAGAAAAGTTTTTTCGTGGGACCAATCCAATGGCACTAAACTGGGACCTATAAAATTCTTGTTTCTAAAAATCCTAATTGGTTTGCTTAGGGTTACAGTTACATGTATTAGAAGTATATCCGTGCAATGATTCGGAAAACTGTTCAGCAACACTTTTGTAGTAATGATTTCACATGTAGCATTACATGACGATTCCAAACATCTGCGTACTGGAAACATTTTTGAAAAGCTACAAAGTAGCAAACTGGAACTTGTGAAATAACACAATCGACATGTTTATGAGATTCAACAAAGAATAAACAACTTCTGCGTAGGATATTAAAAACTTTTGAAATAAACAAGTTCAATTTAATAATGGTTCCATACTTTGTTGTAAGAATATTAACTTTGATAAATATTTTTATAATACACTAATATTTAAGACTCATTTCGCAATAAACGTAGAATTAAAATCTTGTCATAAATGGAAAGTAGGTTTATGTTGATAAACATAATAGTATCAACTCAATGTGAAATCATCCAAAATAGCAACAACGAATTAAAGCTGTTAAATAATTAACGCAGAGTTAGGGATGTGAATGGCGTCCCGTTACGCAATCAATCATTTACAATTATTGAAAGTGATAATTAAGGCAATGACGACTGAAAGATAAATGGATAGATTACAAAGTATTTAATGCAATAGTTGGAAAGAGATTTCAGTGAATTTTACATCTGTCCAAGGGAGAGAGTGAATAGACTCGGCTGATTGTATTTGCCTATTCTCAAAGAACAGCTGTGTAACCAATGACCTTCTGTAGAACAACCTGTCTAGACGCATTATGTCATTAAATTTAAAATTCAAAAATATTTAAAATATAGACAATATTTTGGTGACACGTCTCTCGACTATAAATCAATAAAAGAATAAGAAATTTTGTTTTAATTTGCGTTCAATTTCCCATTAGTTTTCCTTAGTTTGCAGAACAATGAAGCAAGCCCACGGATATGAGTGATTTGGGGGAAATGCTGATAAAATATTGAAAAGAAGCAACACGGAGTGCGTCAACAGCGATATTATCAGGTCTCGACGAATTGTAATTATTGTTAACGCTGTTCAAAACTTCGCCTAGATCAACAACAAAATACTATCATCTAGACTGCACATAATATGACATTCTGCGAGAAAGTAAAATGATAATTTAATTAAAAACTTCAAGTAATGCACGCACATTCTTTAGTTTCCAAATTATATGTAAGAATTCAGATATCTCTATGCAAACAATGGAAAACGTATGGTAAATAAAGCTACTCGTAAACCGAGGTGACCCCTGATTTGTTAGGATTTCAATTTGTATAATTAAAATAATCAGAAAATATTCAAATATATTCCGTCTAGTTTTTACACACAACACAAACTTTTCTAAACCTCAGTTGCCTATATGTTTCGCTTTTTTAGTCTCAAACTTGCAAATTAAAACAGCGACTAAGTCGAAAGGAGTCTAGGTTATATATAAAGAGAGTTATCAAAATTACTTTAGTTTGACGTTGTTAGACACAAGTCATGGAGCACTAGTTCCTGGATACCCCTAATAGTAGATTGATTCCAATATTAGCAGAAACCAAATGTACACATACATGGAGCAAAAAATTTTATTCATTAACATCGAATGTCTTTAGATTTTGAGCATACAAATTGTTTACTTTTTTGCTAATTGTTGGGCCTCGGTCGCTTATAAGCAGTTGCTTATACAGAAACTGAGTGCTGTATTTGATAATTTGAAATGAATTTCCGACTAAACAACTTGTTTAGTTAATTTAAGATGAATTATTTTTAACTTCATGAGCATTAAATGGAACGTAATTTGTGGGAGGCATTGAAAATTTAACTTTATGAATTCGCCAGCTGCCAGAAAAATCTCTACGGTTTCAACAACTATAAAAAACCCGAATGTAACCGATTAAATTTTAATGCATTTTTTATGTGAATCAATCTACAAATGGTCCGGATGTTATCCGAATACAAAAGATTAGCAGCGAGTTAAAATTTTTCGTTAGGCCAAAGTTTATAAAACTGCTACATGTTGAACAGCCCTATAGAGAGAGGGAGAGATCCAGGAATTTTTCATAGGGTCGACTTTTATCTAAGCAATAGGCCCTCTCTAATCGTGTAAATCATAAAGGTATCAACATCACTAGGTCATATAATCAATAAATGTAGGGGTCAATTTTGACGTATGGAATAAAGTGTTGGCATTAGAGGCTAGAAAACTGAAATCACAACACAAAAATAAATTTCTAATATGCTATTTTGCACAACGATAATCTCATTATAATATTTAATGAAATAGACATTTTTACTGATTTTCATTGTGATAGGCAGAGATTTGATGCAATTCTACACATCTCGAGCTCATTCCAAAAATAATAGACTGAGAGATACATTGTAAAATTAGATAGATTGAGAGATACATTACAAAATTAGATAGAGGCATAGGTTGCCCAATGAGTACTCCTAGGTAAGTGACTGGTGTGTAGCGAGGGTTGGCAAAAAGTATATTTATAAAAACGCTTTAAACGTTTAAAACGTTTTAAATATTTAAAACAAAGTTTTTTTGCTTTTAAACAGGTTAACCTTAAGGTACTAAAATTTTTACTGAAAATGTATATAGTCGCAAACATTGAATTATGATAAACATCAACATTTATTTGCACGTAAACTAACACAGGCTTAACGGTTTTTGCGGTATAAAATTGGTTAGGAAAGTAAGAATGGAAGAAACCCAAAAATTATTTTTCAAACTTTCCATAAAATTCTTCACGAATTTGAAAAAAATTCTTATCCCATTGTTTTCCTGTGATCCCATTGATACCTTTCATTTGGAAACGAAATTTTGAATTTTTTTTTGGAATCTGAGGTCCCACGTTCTTCTTTTAGGGTCCCAGTCCCATTTTGGTACCAAGTGCGTCGAAATTTCAATTTCCTGGGCATTGAAACAAGTAAATCCCATGGGAATAGCGGGTCATGTAGCACTTCACAGTGGAAATTCCTAAAGTTGCCCACAGAAAATCGGCTGTTGGGGCTAAAAACCTCAAACTTCGCATAGATATGCTCAACATGGATACAATTATCACTGTATAGCCA
>CABFPE010000099.1:1144439-1159439 GCA_900660155.1 Hofstenia miamia
TATATATATATATGTTTAACAAATCCACATCTACACATTAAATTAAAACACTTGATTGATGTTTGGTCCAAAAACCAAATGACATATCAGACGGAAAACTGAATCTGTCATTTGAATTTTGCATGACCGTTAATTTGCATTCACACAAAATATAAAATTAACACTTTGACCATAATTAAGAAGACCTTAATTAACAAGCCATGTCGCCGAAATTATTTCAGAAAACTTAAGGGCTGAAAATATTTTTCAAGTATTTGAAAATGATGATTTTGAATAAAATTTTCAGACCAAAAGATGTTTTGCAACGGCAGAATTTTTTAAAAGCATCTACTTACACACCGAAGTTCAGAAATAAAAGGTATTACAAAAGCGGCAAAACACATTTTGACTTGAAAGAAGAAAATAATTTATATATTAAAAATCATTTTATAAAAGAATGTAAATTAGTGAAAGAATCATCATGAAGCAGTTTTTTTCAATTCAATTTGATGCCAATTTAACAGGTTTGTGTGATGGGGTCGTCTTGACCATAATGAAACTGAAGCTGCTTTAGTATTAAAAACGAGTGATTTGGATTAATCAGATGATAACAAGTTCCCTACCTATTAAATTTTGAAATGCATATATGATGCCACACTAGGGTGGTACATATATCTACCTGTAGCTTTTAAGGGAGTCCATTAATGATTGCCAAAAAATGAATGGCAAGAAACTAGTATCAAGACAATATTTTCCACACATATGGGTGGACAAACACATTTAATTATTGCGCTTTCAAAATCAGTAATCAGATTGATCAAACATGAATATCATACTCAATTAAAAAAATTAACCACTTTACTGAAATTTTATAAATATATTAACTCGCCATTACCTTAAGATACAAATACACTGAATTATAGCAGTCTAGAAAAACGAATTTGTTTAGTTAGTACACATATGTACCACCAAACCTAAAAGGATAAATAAAGTCAGGATAATAGTAAAAAATAAGTGTTTCAATTTCGAATTAAGAGAAAGTGTTGGATTATTCATGGAATCTATAAAAACTTTTGAACGTCAAATATACATATAAAACTATGTTATCTTTATTTTCTAAATTTAAAAATGGCATTTGCAATGCTTTACGGAATCATCAAATATAATGAAATATTCTGAATGCATGCAAATTTATATCGAGAGGAAGAGTTTTTTACTGTTAAAATTCAAAATTGTGGCAAGGACCAAGTTGTATAAAAACCATAAACTACGAGGTAAAGAATATTAACAAATCAGGTGTACATTTACATAATGTACAGAACATAACTCTTACTACCACAATTTAATATTATACGTAGTACAATTATCACATTTTGGACTTAGTCAATTTTGACATTTTTTTACTTCACACCAAATTTTAAAAAACCCCGAATTCGTAAAAATCTTTATATTACTTAAGAAGAACATTATCAAGCGTGGTTTTTAAAATTGAAATTATACGCAAAGCTTCCTACAAACTCAACACCAATTAGCTATATGAAACTGAATAAACACGTGGTGTGAGTGGTACGAGGCACACCAATGGCATTTAAAGTAAAGAGCCTGTCAAAAAAGTTGGAATGAAAACCACAGACAATCTCCACGACATGTGTAAATATGTCCAGTATGTCATCGGAGAATATGAATTGTTCGCATTAGATATTTTATAAATAAAACGAAATGTGGTAAACGTATGTTTTACATAAATACTGTTCAATATACATGCACAATTCTAGACATACATTTACGTGATTGCATAATTTTCAAAAATAGACGTTCTGAAACGGACATCAATGAAAATATCTTCAGGCAATTCGACCTAGCGAATTGATTTCATAGTAACAGTCAAGTGGCATCAAACTAACGGAAAAAATAGTAAGATTTTGATGGTGTCAGGGCTAACTACAGAATGGTTAACTTGTGAAAATGTTTCGGTGATAGTAAGAGTATAATTGATTGTAAACCAAACAATACCACTAGATGTAAATTCCAATTTACTAAAAACTTACTAAAATGGGATTGCCAGGGTTCTTTGTAGACTTAGAGGGAATTGTTCGAAAACATGGATACAACGATTTGTATTTTTAATTTCGTTTGCCTGGTAATGGTAAGTGATATAGTGTTCTGACCGGGTTGACTTTTAAAAAGCAATCAATGCTCCATGCATCATATCAAGGATTTAGCTATGACAGTCAATGAGCTATAATAGCGGAAATACAAATTCGCACAAACCGGAGGTATGGAACACCTTGAGTAATCCATTTGATGTATACTAAATTTGAGCAACGCAAACATCCTTGGAATTCGCATAGAAAAAAATCAGGTAGTTAATCTAATAGGCAACAAGACAATAGTTGCCCACGAGTAAATTACATTATAATCTTTTATAAGAGTTTTAAACTATTAAATCAGAGATTCCTGGCAATTCCATATATTGAGATGTTGGTCAATTTTCGGATTTTTGTGATTATTAACTATAATTTTTTCCTATGTTTTTCAGTCATTTTAACGTAAAAAGTAATTGTTAATATTGCCTAAAAAATTGTGTATTCCTGTATTTTATGTATGAAAATTTTCAAATAATTGCACCTATACAATTCGTGTTTATAAATACTATTTACTCAACAGAAATTAAAGAATCGTGGAAGAATATTTTAGGCTCATATTGACTGAATCATTAACAATAATTAAGGCTTAGCTCGATTTATGTAATTCTTATTAAAAAGAAAGAGTGTGTTCTATAGAGCAAGTGAATTCTTCCTATATTAAAGACAAAACCTAGTTTTAAAGAAAAAAATGATTATTTCGATTATAGATTAATTTTGACCCTGATTTATCATGATAATTTTTCTGAAATAAAATATATAAAAAACTATTCTATGAAAACCGCTGTCTAGGCCATTGAAATGCGTTCATATCAGTTGCTTTACTGCAGAAGTGAAAAACAACGTTTGAAATTTATTTCTGTCATGCTAACAGTGCGATAAAACAATTTGTATCCACTCCTACGCACAATTTAATGCTAACAAATGGTATAGGTCTACAGTAGAAAAATAAATTAGACGTAGCAATTCTTTACGAATAAACTAAGAATGATAAAAAACAATTACATAAAAAAATGTTGAAAACAACCGTGGTTTTAGGGGTTACGATCCCATTTTCAAAAACTATCTAAACAATATATTAAATTGCGGATCTTTTACGTAAATATTTTGATTAAATTTTTTAGTGGTTTTAATGAGATAAAACCTTTTTTTCAAAAAATTTTCCACTCTTTGAATAAAAGTCATAAGGCTTAATCTGATGTGTGTAAATATGTTTAAAGATTTGTGGAGAACCTCAAAAATCATCAAGATGTATGGGTTTTGAACCTGCAAATAAGAAATAGCTTAATAATAACTTTGGAAAAAAATTTGAGTTTCGATAATTTTCAATGTCTGTTTTTATTAAAAATCTACTCATATGCTACAAAGCAGGGATGCCGTTTATGGTATGGCCATATATGGTAAGCCGAAATTTTTCAGCCATTCATAATGCCCATCTTTTGAATTTCGCCCATATATTATGGCCATAATGGCCATTGTGTAATTATAAGACAACTAATTTTGTGTAATATGAATTTGTACTGATATGACAAGGCACGAGCAATTCACTAGGTCGCCGAAGCATTTTGAAACATTCAGAAACATACTTTAAAATATACTAGTCATTTTTTGTTTGTTTGCCAATACAACACGCTTTATTAGCCGCGAGGTTTAAAAATGGGAAGCAAATTAATCGTCAGTATTTGTTTACAATCCACAATAACAAATGGGAAACAATCTCCTGAAAGTGCTTAGTAAAAACGTTTGCAACACTTTAAAAAGTTATCTTATGAAAATGTTTTTTGTTCCAAACAATATGTAAAAAATGTACCCTTTCAATTGGTATTAATATAAGATATATGATACTAAATTTCATAATTTTCTTTAAAATAAATGTAAATTCTGTATATGAAACAATAAATTAATGGATTTCCATTATGGCCATATTTTTTAAGTTTGCCATCCATAATGGCCATAAATATATTTTCTACCATACCATTATGCCATCCATACAGTACATAGTGGTAAGGTACCATTCAGTAATCGGCACCTTTGCTACAAAGTAGACATCTCTACATGCAGTTGAGAAGTACATTAAAAATTATCAATGTTAACATTTTAAATTCTGGTCTTAATTAGTTAAAGAAGCTTATTTCTCGAAACAAAGTCGCTGTAATTTGACTCAAACTTCACAAATGGTTTTTCTTTCATACTTCACGTTTGCAGATATAGAGCTCCATTGCTATCAATTATTGTGTCAAAGCACTTTTGATAAGCGTTTACTCAAAAAACGTCGTAGGAAATGATTACCAACATCAATAAAGCTCTGAAATATTAAATTTAGATACAAATCTGTCTTACACAATTTACAACTTCCGCATCGCAAACCAACGCGAAACGATAAAGCCAAAGACCATTCACAATTTGATCGAATTCAAAATGTTAATATTTTCACGTGGTATAAGAATAATGAATTTTTCCAAAGATGACAGCCCCATACAAAAAGCCTGAAGAAATGATTAAACGTCAGGAATATTTTTTTATAAGGCACTCCATCAGATAAAAATTCAAAGTCAATACTTCTCAGAAATATGTGAACATGAACATAAATTACTCATACCTGGAATAAAGACGCAACCATGCTAATTTCTTTTTGACCCATAGCCAACATCCAAATAGACAAATACAGTCAATTGATTCAAATTTTTTTGAAATTTCAAATTGTAAATAAGCACTTATACCTCAAAATACACACTTCAGAAATTATTGATGAATATGCCCCCATGGATCAGATTGATGCACCAATCTTTAGAATTAATACAGAGTGCATTTTCTAAAATTTCTCCGAATGAGCCATGAATGTCATAAATATTGAAAGCGTGAAAAATTCATGTAGGTTTCTCAAAATTGGAAAGTTTTAATTCTATCTGTTCCAAGAGCACAAACAGCATGTCGGGCAAAATGTTAACTCATATTTCTAAGATAACTACGCTTTATATCTACTCTAGGATTCCCAGATATTGAATAATTCTATTAATTCATAAACTTCAATTAAAATTATTTAGTTCATAATAATTACTTATATATAACTGCGCACCTACAAAAACATACGCGTACAGATACATAAAATTCATGATCGCAAACTTGGTAACACGCAAAATTTATTTAAGAAAAAGATTTGTAAAAATTGCAGTAACAATTTCCGACAGAATCTTGGAATAGCTCAATGAGGACTGCTTTTCGAGCAGATTTTGTTGCAGTATGCTTATAAATGTGTTAATATTGCTGGCTGCAGGAGGTTTAATTCAATGTTTGCAGGTGGTTATTGCGAACGCATTTGTCCAATATTTGTTATTAATTTTTTATGCGCACTGGTTATTTTATGGGATGTTATATAGTCGTGTACGAAAATTACTATTTGTATGATTTCTCGATATTACTCTTCTTCCAAGCAATTCCGATGCTTCTTACCAAATGAAAAACGAAATAAGGAATACCGATGTAAAGATTGGTAGGAATCAAATTTATTCGACTAATCATTACAGGTACAAGTATACTTACAATATACACATATAGGCTTTATGAAAAGAAATTTGAAGGCAAATATTTGAGAAACTGACTTTCTCGTATGAAATGTACATTGTATTTGCAATGCTGGCAGTAAGAGTAAATTTTTCCTTATATTTCTTAAGTGAAAACTGAAATATGAATAGCAGAAGGGTCGCCAGCTTACCACGAGCCAAAGATGCTCATTAGGATGAAATTCACTCCAGGCATGAATTTCGGGATTTAAAGGAATGCATTATGATCTTGAAAGGTCTAATGGAGATGTCCTGGGACAAATATTGTACATTCAACTCTAGGGGACATTTAAATTTTTTGAAATTACGCAAATGAGGGGATGATTGAGATTTTGAAAATGGTAAACAAGGTGAATAGGTCAAGCAAGCCTGCAAACCTCTGTCCCCTTACTGTAAAGTAGAATTCAAATTTTTTAAAGGAGAGTATTAATACGGTGAGTAAATGATCTATTACGCGCTTACGCAAATATAATACGTATTTTTGTTTGGGAATTAACAATGAGCATATATATATAATTATTAAATTTGAATGCAACAATTTATATTCACCATATTGCGGCAAATCTTGAGATATTCAGAAGAGAAACAAAAGTGGAAAAATAACTCAAACAGTTGAAGCTGGTGAGGCCAGTGTGAAGTGAGACAAGCGGTTTTAGAAAATGGAGTAAGATCTAATATTTTCGATGAAATGGACTGAATTTTATGACTACGCTAGAGTGGCTAGACAAACATTAATTAATATTTCACTTAAATTCGGTGATTCCGCGCAATAGTACATTTGCTATTGGTTGTTGAACTATGCATACAAAATACCAACGTCAAAAGAGATATTAGTGTCTAGACGATTGTTGCCAAGACAACTATTAGAATAGGTTCGAATTTCATTGTTTACAAGAATTACGTCTAATATAACGAAAACAAAATTAGCAAATTATAAACTGTAATTTTTGATATTAATGAAGACATAAAATAGGTAATTCTTTACGAAAACATTACCCCCCCTGCAATTATAATTTACTCTTAATTGGAAAGAAGAAAAATACATTTTATTATTGGTAAATTCTGTAATCTAAATACACCCAGCTTTTTTTGTAAGAAATAATTACTTGGCGCTAAGTTTTGGCATAGAAAATTACTTAGAACACTGTTTACCGAATTAAATGCGATTGAAATTCAAATCGTATTTCGTGCCGTGACCATTTTAACGAACATTTCGTGCCCGTGCTGCGCCTGGTGCTCACATTACAATACGTATAAAATATACCGCATTTACCCGTGTATAAGCCGCACCTATTTCCACGAAAAATTGCTCCCAAAGCGGGGTTGCGGCTTATCTACGAAAACACTTGAAAAACAACGCGCGATGATACCTAATTTGCATATTTACGGCAACAATAAGCAACGTTCACGGAAAGAATTTGATAGTCATTGACTTTTGATGATTTGTTGGATCTTAAAAGAACCTTTTTATTTGTTTGAATTATATTTTCCCATTCAGTAGTTCTTTAAGCTTGTTTATCGTCGATAGCTTGACACGAATCGGACTTAAAATTTTAATTCAGAGTTGTAAGAAATATCTGAATAATGTAAATAAATATGTTTCATTGATTCAGTGCTTGTGGATTCTTATTTTGCTCCAGAAATTTTTTTCCTAAAAATCTTCTCCCCAACTCGGGGTGCGGGTTATCTACGGATGCGGCTTATACACTGGTAAATACGGTATTTGTTATTTTGAATTTCTAAATCAATTAATTTGTATATTACAATCATCGAAAATTTTGTTTCCTGAACAATTTGTTAAACTATAATTAAACAATTTGCCGCCAACATTTCATTCACAAAGGTTTAATCTAAGATGTTTTTTACATTCAACGAAAAACATAAATTTTCGTGCTGTGCCGGGTTCGAACTTGATTTTTTTAAATTTCATGCCGTGTCATAGTCGTATTAAACTGCGTCTTTTGGTGCTGAAAAACTGAAGGCACGATTCCAACACTGGTTACCAGTTGTAACTTTGAACCTAATGACATTGATCATGTGGTTAAGCTAATGTAAATTATTTCAATAAAGTTTTATCACATACATCCAAAAGGCTAGTCTAGTAGATTGCTTAGCTATTGATAAAATTTTTGCAGTTTTCAAGACTAAGACTGGGTAAAAAACTGGGTGTACAAGGTGAAAACAAAAACCAGGTAGATTTTTACAAAGTTTGAAGCATCTTTGACAGTTCAGTTGTGCTAGAGTATTTAGGTCTGCATTGTTGTTAATTTCACACTAGCAGATGTCATTCGATCTCGATTACAAAATCACGTTAGTGACATAGCCTTTTGCGGGTCGATGTATACAGGTATCAAGAGCAACTAAATAACTTTGTCCTTGCATGTATTTATATTAAATTTGACGGACATGGTAAGAAGCAAACCGTTTTTAACAGATTCAAACAGAGTAATCTGGAGATTTTCATTACTGTTTTCCAGAGTAAACTTATTTCAAAATTCTAAATCAAAGAAAAAGGCTTTATTGAAAAAACAGGGATCACGGATTTTAGCAATATTTTAAATATTGTTTTCTAATTTTGCGTAAGATCATAATTATGGATTAGGACTATGCTACCAAAATTCTTAATGAAATTAGGACAAAATCTAACCTTGCAGAACCATATAATATAATCCCTATGTACTCAATATTGGGATTTTATGGAATTTAAATTTTTTCTAATGTAAATTCAAAACTCTTTGTAAATACAGCGCTTAAACTAACTAAAGTAAAAATACAATACTAGATTAGAATTGAATGGAAAACGATAAAAAATCATTCAATTAAATTAAATGTGGGCGCATTGTCGAAAGAATATTAAACAAAATATAAGCCTGCTATTACATTAAAAATCATAGGCATTAGTGATGGGCGGAAGAGCTTTTTCAATGTCGAATCCACCAGTAAAAAATTACGATTTTACGGTATCAACCCGTACCCGAAATTTTTGCCAGTACTAGCCCGTACCCTAGAATAAAATTTTCTTTGCGTTTATTAAACAATTTAAGAATATTCAATAAAACTTTTTTCACAAATTATGCTCATCATATGTTAATTTTTTCAAAAATTTAATATTTAACAGTTTTTGAAAAAAAATTTAAAGTACACAAAGAGAAAAGGAAGCTTACTGTACTCTCCCATACTCGATACAAAATATTCGCGCCCGATGGTAGCACTTGTGCCCACATTAAAATACGTATAAAACATGTTATTTTGATTTTCTAAATTTATGAATTTGCATATTAAAATCATAGAAAATTTTGTTTCTTGAACAATTATTAATCTATTGAAACAATTAGTCTCCAAAAACGTTTTATTCATACAGGTTTAATCTAAGATGTCTTTTACATTCAACGAAAAATTTGTAGATTTTCGTGCGTGTCAGACTTGTGATTGAATTATTTTTCAAATTTCGTGCTGTGCAGTGCTCGTGCCTTACTGCGTCTTTTCGTGCCGTGCTCGTATCAGAAAATCAAGGCACGGTTCCAACACTGCTCGTACCCGCACATCACTAATAGACATAAGATGCGGTAGTGGTAGTTCAAGGAGTCCTTGAGGACGTAATTTAGAAAATTGACATGTTCTTAACAAACACGCGTTGAGTATCGATTTAATAAATGTTTTAAAAGCCATCTGTGAGGATTTTTCAGTATAAAGTAACTCATTCATAAAATAAGTCTAGACAATTTTCTAAAAATTGAAGCTAAACGCTTTATTAAATAACTTGTTGTTCGAGAGAACGCCCACGATATTTCAATTACATAACTGCTTTGTTACACATAATATAATAGGACACGTACATATCAATTTCGGGTATTAATAGACAGTTTCTACTTCTATCAGTATATTAAATAACGAATTATATCATTCTTTTTTACCGTGTGCTCCACATCCAGGCAACTAGGAATCGCAATATTTGAAAACTTAATTTTTTATTGAGGTTTATTGATGCGCGTTGGCTAAGATTTTGAAGGGGATAGAAAATGACAAGGTCCTGAAAAATATTTAGGTATGCAATATGCATATGATGTGAGTGAGCTCAAGTAGCACTTGGCTAAATTTGTTTGGATTTCATAGACACCATGAAGTATACAACATATAACACCTAAAACAAACAACATAAATCTATTAAATTCTTAACTTTTCAGATTTTTTCGCTAAAGCCAATATTTGAAATTTGCCAAATTTTCTTAAATTACTTTATTGTATTTTATGTGAGCCTGAGATAGGCTTGGGATGCAATTTAGTTTAGGCTTGGGTCAGAGTGGAAACTCTGTTCTGCCTTATTCCAGATTCATAAAGAATAGAAAATATAAAATGAAACAGCGTTTAATGTACGCATTCGGATTAACCATATCATTAGATCCCACCAATTATTATAAAAGGTGTTTGTAACTATGGGTAAAACTTCTGCATATCATACCCTAGTTTAGCATGCATCTGTAACCAATTTGTGCAGTTGTAAATCCATAAATGTGCAGTTGTACAATTGAAACAGGATGTGTAAAAAGGCCATGAACATTTTTAACAGCTCTGTATTTCTGATACCGGTCATACATAAAGTAGAGGAGAGTGGGGGAATGCCGCGCAGTGCAGTTTCAGTCTGTTCTTGGTCAATACTTAGTGTACTTATTGTTTATTATATAATATTCTGAAATCAACTGTGCCTTCTGAGATCTACTTCATCCTTTAAATTTTTTCCGCACATGGTTGAGAAATATGTCTTTTTTCCAAACGTGCAGTTGCAAAAATCGTTAAAAATAAGGACTGGTGCATACGCTACATCAAACAAATTTTAAATTTATCAAAATAGTAATCAATTTTACTAACCGAAGAAATGTAGGTCACCATATTTTAAAGCTGAAAATTAAACGTCAAGCTAATAATATAATTCCAAATGAGCAGACATAACTCAGATGATAATTACATATGTGTGTGTGGGTGGGGAAAGGAAACGCAATAAAATACATATATTGCGTCAGAATGACTCCCAAATGTGCGCTTTTTGATACAATATTTTAATGGCAGATTTGTACATAATCGACTATTAATGGTTTTACTAGTTAAAAAGAAAGTTAATATCATTGATGAAATGTGTTAAATGTCTGAATTTCGTAATAACATCTAATATTACGAAATACCAGCTACACCACTGGTGGGGTAATCACAGAGTAATGCTTAGGGTTCAGGTCTCTTGGTTTTCATTTTGCTTTGGATTGTGTCAGATTCAGATCTGTTAGTTTTTGTTTCGGCTAGGCTTTTTATATTTTCCTTTTTTTAGAAGTATGTAATCTCACCTTAGTGTAATAATAAATATTACAATTAAACTCTGACGTCAATTGGACTTGGCAAACAAAAATAAAACATTCCTGAATAGGTTTGGGGTAGATACATATCAGAGCTCTCAGACTAAATGATACCGAGTTGAAACTATTGTAATTATCTTGATTGAAAAAAAATATGCAAAAGATATGCAGCTACAACATATACAATTTATAAGGATGGCTTCGGGGGAGTCCCACATTTGAAGCTGCTCCAGCTTCCGCTCCGGAGCATATTCTGTTCAAAATTTAGCCCCAGCACTAATTCAGGAATTGTTGGATACCAATGGCTCCAGCTTATACTGCATTATGTTCTGAGCTAAAATATATTTACAAAAATTGGCGAACTCTTATTAATGTTTTTCAAATTTTTCTAATATTTACAAGAATTTTTATACATTTTTTGTAACATCAAGACTCTATAAAACAAAAATCAACTAATAAAAATAGCATTTCAAAAACGCTTTTGAGCTGGAGTTGTTCCATAAACATTTGGCTCGGCTTCGTCTGCAGTTCCCCCGGCATCCTAAATATTGCTCCAGCTCTTATTAAGGCCGCGAAGAAAATACTCGGCTCCAGTTCAGAAGCCCTGTTTTTTTCAGCACAAAAGTTATATGCGCACACTTTTTCAATATGTTTTTTAAAATGACCTCTTAAACGTGTTCAGCTTAATAATTGGGAAATGGGTGCACGCAATATTTAAAAATATATTGATTTTTTCGAATATATGTATCTTGTGGCATGCAGTTTGCAACTATATAAAAAGTTTTTGCCTTACAGTATTACTAATGTACAATTTCAAATATAATAGAGCTTTTACATTGAATGTGCAAATTATAATTTTTTTACCACCTCCACTGTGAATATGGTTGCATATCGCTGGTTGGAGGATCGAGTGCGAGTGACGTTCATCAAAAAAATGTAACAGGATTTTCTATTCCCACTTGTTGGAAGATATTTTAAAAAAATATAATATTATAAAATAATGGTTTTCAAGCATAAAACTCACAGCCCTAATCAAGTGGAGGCTTCATTCTTAGGTTATAGGTACCGGCGCGGTTGACGGGAGACGGCTCATTTTTTTTACTAGAATTAGTATAAAACGATTGTTTATTTGCAAGTTATACAAAATCTAATCATATGTTGCAAAAACTTATTGATTTATGGGGTTCTCCGCAAAACTAGGGCATTTGTTCAAAAACATGAGAACTAGTCATTTTAAGATGATTTTTAGTCAAGGGAGTGCGAAATTTTTTTGAAAAAATTGGTTCTTATCTAGGAAAACCACTAAGAATTTATTTTTTCTCACAGTTTTCATATAAAAGATCAGCAATTTTATATGTTTAACGGTTTTTAAGGGGGGGGAGGGGCGTCCTCTTAGCTCTAAGTATACCCACTCCCTCGTTAAACAAAAAATCTTAATAGAATAGAGTGAAGAAACGATAGTCAAATGTTGACTTAGAAAATATTTATCATTTTTAATGAATAGTTGATGCTTAAAAAGCAGGTTGAAACAATATTTAGGTACTTCCTGATTTAAAAAGATAAAATCCGATTCAGAAACTAAAATCTTAAGAGGAGGAAGAGGTGGCGAAATGAGTACGGATGCATATATCTGTGGCTCTCCGTAGCTTATTAAAAACTACTGTAAATGTCAATCGAGAGGGAAATGTTTATTTTAAATATAAATCTAACCGCTCATAAAACTCAGCGGCTGGCCTTTTCAGTGATGCTAAATAATTGAATATCTTACATAATTAATTCAGTCTATGGGCTACTGTACAGAGATAATAAATAAAGCATCTACAAACGACCGCTATATAAAGCAACGCAGCATCAACAGACTGTATCTCGGTGAATAACGAAACGAGTTGCCAATATCATGCGAAAGTGTAGAATGTTATTTTCTATAAATTGCAATCAACCATAGAATAGTGAATTACTCGCATATATGTCGAGAGGGAAATAATAGCACAATCAAATTAGGGTTAGGGTAAGCAGTAAAATGAATGAAATGAATAATTTTTCTTAAATTTCATTTGACTGATTCCTGAAATTCACTGAAATAAGTATACTTCCTGTTGCAATAAAGTTTGAATGAAAACAGAATAATAGGGCCCTAGGAATATATGATAGATTCGAATCTTGAGACAGTGTACGAGAGGATGTAGAAAATTTTGGTCGGTAGCAATGAAATTTAAAAAACCAGTAAATTCTCCATGTAAAAAGCGTTTATTAAATGACATTTCTTATTTGAACTTACTAGAGATTTCAGAGTTCATGTATAAAAGTAGTTTCTTAACAACAGATGTTTTCGGAATAGAAATCATAATGTAAAACACAATAAAATTCGAATTGAAAATTCAGATCAGACTTGTCAACGAGCCGTAATTTCTAAGCTCGGCTCGGCTCGTTTAAATTTTGAGTAAATTCGGCTCGGCTCGCCACAGAAAATCTTTCAATGAGGCTCGTTTCGGCTCGGTATTTTTTAAAAAAATATTGGCTCTCAGAATTTTTTCAATTGCTCTTCCTATTATTTAATAAACATTTCTAAAATACGATTTGCAAGTAAGGAATATTGAATGAAAAAATAAGAAAAATCTGCATAATCAAATTAACAAGCAGCACTATAAATTTGGTTTGCTTAAAAACGGCTCGTTTTGGGCTCGTTGTATATCCAATACTCTGTTCAAGCTTGGCTCGGCTCGGCTCGTTGACAAGTCTGATTCGGATTTTAATTCGAACTCAAAAAGTGAAATTGTAGGAATCTACACCGTAAAAACTCTATTTCTGAAACATGATTACTAAAGGCATGGCAATTGCGTTCAAAATCATCGTGTGTAGCCATACTTGATTTAGATATTTCCAAAAGAATTGTACAACTAGGCCATTTGGCCCAATTTGAAGTGATTCACAGTCTTTTCAGTGGTAAACGTGCGGTTTCACAAGCTAATGTTAATGCAATAATCTAGTGAAAATATCAATTAATTAAAAACTATGGAGCATTGACAAAATATATGAGACATAGAAATGTAAAGAGATTTGTGAATTTCGAATATCAATGTTTCCGAAACTTCCCTGTGTATTTATACAAACTTTAGAGAAAACATTAAACTTTTACAAGTGATTCTAAATTGAGTACATATTTATGGAAATATTCTTTAGAAAGCGCATTCACAGAAACATAGGTTTAGATATAACTTCATGATAAGACAACTAATACGAAATTGGATTTTTGAAATGGAGCTAGTGGTAAAATGCAAGTTAATGTCTTAACCATTGGAAAAATAAATTGTCAAGAATGCTGTTTTTTATATTTTTGCATGGATGACATAATAAAGTTGTATATAAGACAAATTTTTGGGTTCCCACTCAAGTAACAAACATAAGCCTACGCTTTCCAAGAAAATCAGCAAAGTGCAAAATAAAGTAAAACAGTTATATCTTAAATTACAACCAGTTCTCGCATTATTGTGGTCGACGACCAACAAAGCATGTGTTTAAAATACAAAATATAAAGTATTCTAGTTTGTAAAAGTCTAGTTATATATTTAATAAAAAAATAAAAAATATTAAAACGTTGTTTCGATTGAGTGACCACAAATTCACTAGATTCCAAAAAAAAATTGTGAAATCGAATCCCGCACATTATTTAAGTTTTATTGGCCGGCAAGCCAACCAAAACATTCACCAGCATCAGTCTAAGCACAATAATGATAAAAGATAGGTTGCAAAAATTGAGAACACTGTACAAACATATTTGCCCTTTCTTATGATTATTATTTATACTCTAAAAAATGGCGAGCTTGCGGCATCAACCTTAGACAGAAATCAACAAAAACACTAATAAATTTTTCAGTTTTGATAATTTAATGCAACAAATAAAGTTCAGACACCTTTCATTGCCATGAGCGGTAGTATTCTTGGAACGCTTGAAGATAGTCCTGTGAAAGTCTTCAA
>CABFPE010000099.1:1170726-1182115 GCA_900660155.1 Hofstenia miamia
TATATATATAGGATGGTTTGCTGAGTAATTCGTTCGGTAGAACTCGTTCGAGGTGTGGTTTCATAGCAATGATGTAAATTCTCTATTATAAGCCTTTACCAACATGCTTAATTCAAAGATTATACATACTCCTTTGGAAGGTTTGAGCCATGGATATCTCAATGTCATGATATTAGACTGTCATGATTTGAATCATATCTATAAAAGGGGTTTGCATAAAGCAGATATTTTCAATTACTGACTTTATTAAATATGGGTAATGGAATTTTGATAGCATTTACTTTTTGGAGGAAGGATGAAACAATGAATCTGAGAACTGAGAAAATTTAAAGTACATTTTTTTAAGAACAATTTTATAAGAACAATGAGGCTCAAAAATGCCAAAAAATAAGAACAATTTAAGAACAGTAGTGAGGCTGAAGGTATTGAAAAAGTAGTTTTTTTGCTTTGATTTTTTCAATGAATAGTAACAAAAGATACTTATTTACAGTTCCAAAAGTTTAAAAATACTAAACGTAAGAGAATCAAACAAAAGGGCTTTTCGTAATATAAAGTAATATAGCAAAAAGAATCAGTGACATCTAAAATCCTCTAAATAGATAAAGTAAATAGCCAAAACTTGTTTTTTACCTTAGAAAAAATAAGAAAAAAATAAGAACAATTTAAGGCTCAAAGTGCCAAAAAATAACAGCTGAGCTTCAGCAAAAATTTACTGGTTCTTATAAAAAATAGTGTAGGACGAAAACTTTGTTATTTGCTGATGCATACCCCCCCTTTAGATCCACCAACAGATTTACTGGCACTTTCAAAATATTTACCAAAATCTGAAATGGTATTAGTTCAAAACTCTTGCTTCGCAAGGCAATGCCACTGATCACCTTCAGCAGCACATCTCTAAGGTGAAAGGTTTGACGGGCAGCAGTGAACGTCTAGACGATGTCTAGACAAGTATGCTTTGTTAGTAGTCGATTGAATAGTAATGAAAGTGCTTTCACGTAATAGGAAATTTGTTGTTGTCTAGACATTTCGAATTTATTAAAATGCAAACATATTATATACTGAAATGCTCGGCTTTGATCATCTCATAAAGCTGGTTAAATTGATGTCAGGTTTGTACACCGAGATTAAAGTAAAATTTCATCTTGAGGACGAAAACTAAACCAATCAATTAAAAGGATTATAGCGTCAAGTGGCGACGAATAGGTAACGCATGAATTACCAGTGCATTGGAGGTCAATGGTATACATTCATTTTTTTATAACAAATAAAAAATGGCCAAGCTTGCTTAGCTAGAAGCAATTGAATGTATGTAATCTGAAATCATTTCATATATATATATATATATATATATATATATATATATATACAGTACTGGCCAAAAGTTTGGAAACAGTAACCTGTCTAAAGCGTATTTTATGCTATTTCCTGGAAACTTCGTAAAATTCCTGGAATTCCTAATTTTTTCTTAGAATTTACAAAAGATTCATTTAGCCAATCAAATTAACACAACTTTAGATTCACACACAATACAATAGTTTGAAATATGGTCCGCGGTAGTGAAATTTCACCAACAAAGCGTGCTCAAATTTATATCTTGTACGAGGAGGGGTACTATTATCGCGCTATAGGTGTTAGAACGGGCGTGTCAGTATCTTCGTTATCCAGAAGTGTTACTCGTTATCAGCAACTGCAAAATTTTTCCCCTCGCAGGCGGTCTGGAAGACCAAAAGTGACAACCCCTCAGACTGAACGTCTCATTTACCGTTACAATGTCAACCAATATCTTCATCTTCTGAGGTCAAAGCAAATCTAGGTCCGGTAGTGAAGAAATTATCTACACACACCATTAGGCGTCGATTGAATACTACCTTTGACCTTCCATCATGCAAATCGGCAGCCAAACCCCGATTGTCTTCAAAGAACATTTGAGAGCGGTTGCGTTTCTGCAACATTACACCCCTGAGATGTAGCATCAAGTAATGTTTAGTGACAAACCAAGATTTGCCAGTTTACATCATGCCGGCCATACGGTCGACGACCAAGAAACCAAAGATTCAACACATGTTACACGCAACAAACTGTCCGTTCAGCACTTCTGTGATGATTTGGGGTGCTATAACTGCGAATGGGCGTGCTGGTCTGCATTTTTTTCCTAACAACAAGAGAGTCACAGTCAAGGCCTACCTCAAAATAATTCAGGAGAAAGTTCCCATGTTTATGCAGCTTCACGAAACATCTGTACTACAACAAGATGGTGTTCCTTGCCACAGCGCCAAAGTTCTGAAACTGTGGATTGCATCACAAGACTTTCGGCTACTTGAGCACTGGCCGGGAAACTCCCACCATTACTTTTCCTCAGGCTATCTTTTTTGAGAAGTGACATAGTCATTATTGGTGCTTCTTTGTGCAATACACAATTAATTTAAATTTGAAATTTAAATGGAAAATAACCTGGATAATTTTTCTAACAACAACCCTTAATGTTGTATATCAAATATTCCTGCCAGGAAAGAAATAAATTCATTCTCAACTTTTCACCAAAAATTGTTTCAGGTTTGTTTTGTTTGCTACAAATTGGAATTTTTCAGATTATTAAGAAAATTCAAAACAATAATTGAAACAAATTTTTTATATTTTCTGTTACAGAGAAAGTAGTTGTGGTCTCTTACCATACATCAGTTCACTGGATTTGATTATTATTTCAAAAGTTGTCACAAATTTATACATATATATATATATACATACATACTGTATAGCATAGACTATATTAGTCTTAATAACTGAGGTTATTTTGTTAAACTGATGTAAATTCATGCAATAAATGCAGTTTTCTAGGATAACAGTGGTTATAGACAGGGCTCCCAACAGTAGTGCTGTTAACAGCAAATGAGTGTTGTTTAAAACAGCACATAAAATTAACCCATACTTGCATATTATCTGTGTCATTTACATACTATCAATATCTTTCAATCCCTTCAATAGTTCATCAAAGATGCAGAAGAATTCAGAACAGTGTTGTAATCATTGAAAAAGATAATTGCTTCCAAAGTGGTCAGCAAACCCCATTGCTAGGGGATGATTCAATGCAGGGTTTTCGAGTACTTTGAATGTTAAAAACTTGAACTCAAATGAGTTTGAAAAATTCAATAAGAAAAACTCAGAAGAAAAATCATCAATACTCGAACTTGATTGAAAGTCAACATGCAAAAACCTTAAAAATTAAATTGCAGTTTTTTTGTAATGGCAAATTATTATTTTTTTAGCTTACTGAACTCGTCATTATTGTAAAATAAATATTTTTTTTATCCTGAAAAACTAGGAATTTGAAAAAAACTCGATCAAATTTGAAATTTTCTTCAAAAAATACTTGAATTCAAAACATAAGAACTCAAATTTGAACCAAGCAACTGGAACTTGACTTGAAACCCTGATTCAACGTATAATTATATTTGGACACTCATGAATATTCATTCTGTACTGTGAGTCATTTATTGTGTTGTGTGCTATGCGCAATTATATTTTGTCATTTCTTGCTCTTTATCAACTTCTAGAAGGGATGGTCAACTTTTCATATGGTACTATTTTCAAAACATTTACAAAGCACTTGATATTATAACATTCGATGATTTGTATAGCAATACAAGCAGACGAATTGTTGCCATTTTTACTACTGCTTTAATATTTGTTTTTTGTGTTATGTTTTGTAAACATTTAATCTATTTTAAAGTTCACCTTAAAGTTCCAGTTTAATAGTTGTTTTTAATAGTTTCTTTCGCAGTACATTGCTTTTGTTCTATTCTGTTTAAAATCAATGTTATTGTCTCTTATCCAGTGGCATACACAAAGGTAGTTATGCTGGAATGTCACCATACCAGGTTTTCAACACAGATTTTGATTGGTTTAATAAAAAATGTTTAGCAAAGACATTAAAAAAATTTTAAAAAATAAGTCTGGAAATGAATATTTAGATTTAATTTTTTCTATACCTTCCCGTGATTAAGACTGTTGAAAATCCCAGCATACACTCCTGTAGTGCCGCGTTTAGGGAGGGGGGACTACCACCCCCTCTTTTGGGGCCAGCTGCGCACACTTAAGAAAAATGTTCTCGTCTTCTCAAAATTAAAATCTGTTCACTTTAATTCAAGATGTTAGCAATCGATTTGCTACTAAAAACAGACGATTACATTTTGTGTAAGCTTACTTTTGTTCAAATAACTTTTGTTTAGCAATTTTTTTCTATAAAATGGTTATCAGTTCCCCGTTTTAGAAATCCTAAACGCGCCACTTCACCCCTGCTCCTATCCATGCACTGTCGGAGTCTATTTACAAATTTTTATCTAAGAAGTAAGTAAGAAAATATTGAAGCTGTTAACAGCAAAATGGGAAGCCCTGCTTATAGACATTGCTCGTAGAAAAGGTTCAATGTACCCATACGCTCTGTATACCGCTTTATATAATTAATGCCAATAATTTTCAAATTTCTGGTATTGCAGGTTGAATTCTACAATAGAATTGTGACGGTCTTTTCTCATCGCTTAGGTAATAGATTTTATTGTTAACAAGTAACGTTGCATCCGAACTTATGGGATCAATTGGGTCAAACACCATTACAAAGACAAAATACTGCTTGCTTTTTAAATACGATATTCATTCTCAGTTAATTGAATTAGCACATTCAAAGTCCACTCTTATCCACACTAAGTCAATAATTGAAATTTATGAATTACTACATGCACTGGCGGATCCCTTTAAAACCAGCGCCACTATACTTTTTTGAAATACTAAAACCAAAAAAATTAAAATGACTTCGCATGTGAATCGACTGCTCCCAACAGCTTAGTGCACATACATTAGCGCTTCATCAGCAATTTTTGAGTGATACTTATGCAGCGAGTGTATCGGATTAACAAATATTTCCATTTTTTAAGATCATGAAAAATATCGCCTACTAAAATTCTTTGCTGGATCCAGTTTTCGTCGTTTGTATAAACAAAAGCTCAATCTAGCTGCTGACACAAATTTCTGGAATTACAACAGTTTAACATATCTAAGATGAAATTGATCTTAATCATATATTTTCAAATAATGATTTAAATCACTTAAGACGAGTTTCTGCAATTATTAATTCGCATACATGCTGTAAATTTCATTCAAAAATTTAGTATATATGAATACATTTTTACTTGTTTCTATTTTACTCAATTTTGTTGATTCAGATCTCTACGATAGCTCCGATAACAATAAAGAGCATTTTGTTCAAGAGGCTGGCTCGTCCAAAATGAAATGTAAAGTTTGTGGAACACAGTTGCGTTATGAAAACGCAAATAAGCATTATACATCCGCAATCGAAATATCAGCTTCTTATTTCGAATTCTCAAGAGGCAGTGAAACAGTGGGCGCAGACAGTGTTTTCACTAAACCCAAACCTAATAGAAAGTAGTAATAGCCCCAAGCTAAACTTTGAAAAGGGTGTGTCATAAGTGACTACAATTTTGAAATAGCTGCATCTAAATGAAAACTTTTTCAACATTAAAACAATGTATAGTCTTTGAACACACAGAAAATAAATATTTGAAAAATCGTGTCAAAATGTTGAACAATTCCTCTATTTTGGTCCACGAAGGTATGAAGACGAATAGAATAATTTATTTATAGTATATGTGATAAATTACCCTATCGATTGTATATTAATTGTAACGAATTAATCGCTCTGAGTCACTGCTAGCAAAATCCTGAACAAATGCACAGAATAAAATTTAATGGGTTCGCGAAATATAAGCCAATGTTCATGAAGCTTTGCTACAATTGGAAACATCTGGACTAAATAGAGCGCTTCTTTGGACTGTTAAAGTGAACAACCGTATTTTCTGCATAACAATGTAAAATTATTTCCATTGTTTCATAAGAAAAATTACTATCTCCTCTACAATTTTAAACTTTATAATGAATTGAAGGTCCTTCATCAAGAAACAATAGGTCCAAAGGTCCATATAAATGGATTTAAATACTCAATTGATAGAGTGCTGCACAAAATAGCAATTCAAAATGGATAAGGGTTTAGACAATTAGTTCACTATTGGATATGGAATTTAAGGTTGTCATACTTGAAAATATGACTTGATGATAGGTGCCAACTGGAATATAGGCTATGAACACAAATTTATGAATAATTTTTATAAAGTTACGCTGACCCAGGAGGGTTGGCATGTTTTAAACACGATCTGTTTAAATATGTTTTTAACACTAAAAACAACTTTTTTGCAATGTTTTTTAAATGTTTTTTTCCAAATATTTATAGAACTTTATGGAATGTAATTTTTTGTTTCATCCATTCGTACTTTCATAACCGATTTTCGTAAAACTTGCGTTTTGCTTACGTGTATGAAACGAAAAATAAATGTAGATAAGTTTATCAATTCAAAGTTTGTTAGTATATGTGTTTTCAGCAAAATTTTAGTACCTTGAGGTGGTCCTGTTTAAGAGCAAAAACTATGTTTGAATGAAATTTCAACAAAATATATACATATGAGCTGGTAAGAGAAATATTGAGTCGCAAAGTCTATCAAATAGAGCGAAGCAAATATAGCCTCATTCCTGGAGTAATAAATAGCTGATTTTAAGTATATTATTCTTCAAATCTTTAAAAGTACGTGGATTCTGTTTGTCTACGGCATCTCTCATAAATCTATAAGCAATTATAATTGAAGAAATATCGGCACCATTATGTGGAACAAAATGATCCTTCATCCAATTATTGCTAAACCTTGAAAGCATGTGGGTTCGTTTCGTCTTGCTAAAGTATCCATCCTTATGGATAGAGTGTAATAATAATGAAATAATATTGCTGGCTGTTGAGTGCTTCATAGTATAAATTGTTCCATGACATTAGCTGTATCGGGCTGGGTTGATGGGTAATAATGGCCTAAACCCAACCCACAATCGATTGAAGTAAGCTCTCTGGAAATGTATCATTAGGTCAGATTAATGTGAATAGACAATCCGTAAATACTAAGAACAAATACCTGATCGAAAAATATTTTCAAAAGGTTTTTTTCCAGAAAATCATTTCATCACTGTTTTCGATGTCCAATAATGCTCACTGATGGGTTATTATTAAACCTGATCTTGAGAATACAATTTCATTTGGCAACAGTATCAGCAAGCATGAACTGAAACAGTGGGTTTCACATTTTGAAGTTCTTATGTTGTACACACGTTATGAGGACTAACAAATGTAATCTATTCAATGCATGACGGACAATTAATCGCTAACTATATGGAATATCATTTTGAAATTAAGCTTGCATTAATGCTTGAGAGATAAATTCACGACGCATAATGTCTACAAGCACTACATAGAAATTGGACACTGGTCAATCAAACATAATAATGCAACTGACTACAACAGTGTACTACACGAATGTCTGGCACCAACAATGGCAGAAATAGGCAAACAGTACACGCTCATCTCGTTGAATCGCATACAAGCTCAGCTGTGATTAACCAATTGAAATAAAATCAATGTCTTGAAACCAATCTCTTCTTCATTCAAACAATACACTATCTAGGCTTTGAAAAAAAAAGGGTTAGGTTTGATTGGTGCAAATTTTGGAGACATGGGGTTTAAATTGGCATTCCGATGAGGCTTACGAATCTCAAATCGCACACCAAAGTGTATCTAAATTAGTTATCAATTTGAACTAATTATTTTCGTGGGTTATGGATGGCGCATTAAAATAAAATGCAAGTTTATAATCGAATATGAACTGACATACTGGTCAGATATATTGCTGATGCGAATAATGGTCGTCTTACCAGCGCGAAAACCAACACTATAAACTAGTTTAATGCGCAGAAGCAAGAGGTAGGATATGGGTCACCTAACAAAGGCCTCATAAAGCGTGAAAGGAAATTATTAGCTGGCTTTACTTCGATATGCGTAATTTGAATTAAAATAGACCTTCCATTAACAAAAGTCAGACAGTGTTGACAGACTGACCTCTAAGATATTCACAGGTAGCACTGTGTTAAACAATAAAAATACTAAAGGTGATCTCTGAAAAAATATAGCTCTGAAAAAAATAGCCCTTCGATTTACAGATTTTTATTAACATCGAGTTCATAAGTTCTGTTCACAAGGGAGATCAAGAATGAAGCTCGATTAATCGGATTTCATATTGATCGGATTTTACGATGTCTATCGATGAATAAAGCACTTCGCAAAAAACCTCATTTCCATAAAACACATGCTTAACAATCGTTTGCACATGATTTCAGTGTTAGAATTCCACAAAAGTGTACTGAAAAAATGATATGAACTAATACTTTATTAATGGGATCAAATAATTCATGTCTCTTCTGATGAATAATTTATTGATGTAACAATATTTAACAATGTACAAAATTTTTCAAAAGAAATTTATTAGTTAAACTTAAACCGCATAGAAATTTTTCAAATTTTTGATGGCTTTTCGGTGTACAGTGTGTTCCAACTGAAACGTAATTTTTAAATCGCTTATGAGACATATTTATATAGACTATAATTTATAAATGTTTTTTTAATCATTTTATAGGTAATGAATATACATTTTATTATTGAAAGGCATTTATTAACTATTTTCATTTTGAAACATACAAAAAATCTTTAAAATCTTAAAGAAGGTGCTCAAAATGTACTCCATATTCCCACAGACACAAAGTTGCACGCCTCAACACATTGTGACTGATCTTCTCTATAACTTCCTTTCTGTAAATCTGGTCACACAGTTTACCAAAGATTCGATTGAGTTTGGTTTTTGTATATAAACGTCAGCTTGAGCTGCCGCCCAGAAATAGAAGTCTAGGGGATTCAAATCAGGACTGTGTGCTAGTCGGGGGTACTCCGTTCTTCTACTGATTACTCGTCGATCTTTCGTTGGAGAAGGCGTTCTTCCAAACTGCTGAACTATCATTTTTTTCTCGTTGCCTGAAATCATCTTCGTTTTGATTTTGAAGCTCTGATAGGTTTCTTAAATCAAATGTCTCACTTTTAGCTACAAAATCCTGTATCTTTGATACCACTTTATGCAATGAAAATACACAAAAATGAATTTAAAAATTACGTTTGAGATGGAATACACTGTACATAAAAATATACTTAAGGGTAGTAGTTGTTCCCATTGGTTTTTGCCCTAATTACATGAAGATTAGGAATAGATAGAATTTTAAACTTTCAAAAAATTTGAAAATTTCAATGAAAATCTTTCGAACACTTCAGCCACATCAATACTCTCTCTAGAACAAATTTCCAACATTACATTCATACACATTCACCAGTAGATGTGTTCAAATTGAAAATTGATTTGAAAATGACATTAGAATTCAAAAACTACCTCATGTGAAATTTGACTTTTTAGACATCTCACTTTCTAGTCTGTGTCACCTTTTTAAATGGGAATCTCTAGCATGACGTCACTATTTTAGGTATTTTCTAGGGTGCTCCTTTATATGATGAATGAAAACTAAACCTCTAATAAAAAAATTGATTCTAGAACAAAAAAATCTACTATAATTAATACTTTAAAAAAGCTTGTGAAAATTTGTGTCCGAATATTTATAACCATGTACAGATTTAAAGTCAAATGTCAGACTTTCCAAACTTACGATTACAATATGGATATCAATTTGAATAGCATAATACAGTTCCTACCTGCTTGAATGGGACTGGCTTGCGATAAAGTTTGAATTCGTATCTGCAAAGTTCACAGTGATTTGTACCGGTTGTGGCTAACCACTTTTCGATGCATGACTTATGAAGATAGCCTTGTGTGCCAGAACACCAACAAGGCGTTAAAAGTGGTTCTTCTGCATCACCTTCATGACACGTTCTACAAATTGGAGCATCTATGTCAATCTTTGATTCCCTAAGAAAATTCAAATATGGGAATAGTAATACTACATAAATAAAAATGTTTAATAAAAATTAGTTCCTAAGTAATTCAAAAAGTAACTTCGTAATCACGCAAGAACTTAAAGTTGGAAATGAGGCTAAATTTTAAAGTCTCATACGGTCCATATATAATCTTTGTCAGAGGAATTTTGCACTATAAATGCAATTACAATATGCTGCATACACTAACCTAGCTCACATATTTTACACCCATACGCACTACGCAGCTAGGGCTAGATTTCAAATATGCTAGAGTTGGAATCAAGTTGGATTGGAATATGCCTGAAATCTCAAAGGTACCGCACAAATTTGAAAACACCTTTTGAAATTTTTATTGTTTCTTGTTTACAATCTGGATGAAGTACCGATAAGAAGTGCATATATGTAAAACTTTATATATTTATTGCTATATATTATTTTAAAAATGTATAATAGTTTTAAACACAGTTATTCATTACACTGTTTCTATTAATCAACAACCAATATAATATGAGTATATACACTGAACGATAAGACATTGTTAATAGCATCATAAAGCAGACGATTGCTTAACATTCTCTGAAAAAATAAAATTGTTTAAAATTAAACACAGTGGATAAAACTGCATAAATCGCAAAAAGAGATATATATATATATATATATATATGTATGGCCACATTAATTGTTGAATCAGTGACGTAATTAAGATTCTCTGTAAATGGACTATCCAAAAGGGGCTAAGTATTTACTGAAAGGCTACTTCACATGGCCTTTGCGAATTATAGGATTAATTTGATTCAAAAATAGGTTNTGTTTATATATATATATATATATATATATATATATCAACACAATAATTTAAAGTTGATAAATAATTGATTGAAGAAAAATGTCTGCATTTAATAGCAGGTGCCAATCAAATATTTGAAAACAGGAATTTGAATGTTGGCAGATGTCAATAAATACCAAATGTGTAATTTATGACTTTTATCTCTCCATTTGTCTATCTCATTTATCTAATGGAAAAGTCTTATTGGAGGCAAATGTGTAGGTGATATCTTATAAAGTCATGAACGTTTATAAAAATATTTACAATTAGAATATGATGACCCTACCACAGATATGAGATCCCCCTTTTATTTTAGAAATTGAATTCAGGTAGAAATTTAGTTAACCAAAAACTATAAATTAAATGTAAAATTGACGTCTAGAGGTTACATTAAAGTGCATAATAAATATTTAGAAATCTATATTTTGGCAATTGCATTAGCAAATGAGATTATATATTAAGTACTAACCAATAAATTAAAAGAGAATTGATCTTTTTACAACGCCACATCTAACGAAACATTACATGTAATTAAAACATTATCTGCAGAACAATTATACTAAATATTTTTAGCACCACCTATCTGCGCATTAAGGAAATCGTCTGAATACAAACATTATAAAATAAAAAGTAGGAAATGATATATATATATA
>CABFPE010000099.1:1182230-1195407 GCA_900660155.1 Hofstenia miamia
AAATGTTGTATATATATATATATATATATATATATATATGTATGGCCACATTAATTGTTGAATCAGTGACGTAATTAAGATTCTCTGTAAATGGACTATCCAAAAGGGGCTAAGTATTTACTGAAAGGCTACTTCACATGGCCTTTGCGAATTATAGGATTAATTTGATTCAAAAATAGGTTATAACGATAACTTATCTCTATACACTAGTGAAAATCGATGGTTCGGGTAAATAATGCAAGTAATTGAAAATTCATTCAACAGAAGAGCATAGGGTGGACTGAAATTGTACTAAAAGGGACTGCAGTCCACTATTGATTACGACCCTGTGGTGAATGTACTCCCATTTTAATGATGGATATTCTTGGTAGCATTCCAAACAGCGAACTGTCTATTTGTCTGAATATTTTATATACTTTTGTTATAATTAGTTTTGTTTAAATTCGCAAAAACGCAGCGAGTCTAATCTAATCAGGTCATCGGGAGATTTATTTTCTAATTATAAGAGTTTGCACAGAGTCTAAGCGGCAGAATGTGACCCAGTTGCAATTATGGAATGTACACTAGGCCAGTCGGCAAACTGATAATATCGACTCGAAGATAAACAGAATTTAAATTATGAAAAATAGTCACATATATACTGCGATAGCATTACTTATAGGAAAAGGGTAATATTACATAATTATAAGTAATTTATATACAAATAGCTTCTATTACATTATTACAGGATCGTTGAAATATAGAAATCGAGGATTCCATTAGAAAGGAAATGTGGCAAGCCACTGATTAAGACCAACAGAGCCGAACTTAACTTACCAAAATCCAAAACTAGGCACGCGTGGATAACCGCAAGTCACTAAACTTGAAGAGATTTTCAAATAAAATAATCATATATTGACAGATTTCTTGCTGCAATTTTTATGGTACATAGTTTTAATACATTCTTCAACATGATTTCATCATTATGACCAGGATTGAAAATTAATCTTAGCTAAAGAAAACGTTTTAAAAAAACGCTTAAAATATAGAAATGAAAGAAGAGTTGGGTAAGGGTATGGCATGATTTTATACTGAAAGTGGCAATCGACTAATATTCCCCTGCGTTGTAAAAACTTTAAGCAATAATAACAATAACTGTTTAAAGCAGAGATTTAAAGGCCTCTCCAGCCCTTAGTCTATTGAAAGTGGAACGAATTCTGGTTGGTAGAGGGGGTGGTTCAAGTTAGATTTCTATAACATTTAAAAGATAGTACTCTCATATTACGCATCCACCTATTTTAGACGTCATACGTTATTTGGAATTGAAAATAATTTCATTCAGAAAGAAAAATAAAAAAATAACGAAGTTTTATTACCCAGCATATTAACTAAGTGGAGTTTTACTTCATAAATTATAAAATTTGGGAGGTTTTTCCCCCACATCTGTCATTGTCCCTTTTGTGCTAATATAGATTTCCCAACACATAAAAATTGTTCAAGCTTGGCAATAGATAGAAAGGTGGGCAAAAAGCGATTTTTTACAAAAAAAAACGTTTGCGACGTTCAAAAACAGTATTTTCTTGCTCTAAGATATAACCACTTCAAAGTACTAAAATTTTGCAAAACAGAAATAGTTGCAACGATGGAATTATGATAAACTTATCAATATTCATTTTTCATTTCAACTTTTCAACAGAAGGTCGGTTATGAAAGTACGAATGGACGAATACAAAAATTATTTTCTAAACTTTCCATAAAATTCTTTACGATTTTGAAAAAAAAAATTAAAAATTTTTGCAAAACATTTTTAAAACACAACCCTGATAAATGCATTCCCCGACAAAAGTCGATTTCACGTAATTCAACATGCAGCTATTTAGAATTGGGAGCAATTAAATACTAAAAATCAAAATGGAGTGCATCTAGTATTGCTTTAAAATTAAAAATAGCATCAAATGCTATCGCATGATAATGATTACCAAATACTATATATCATTGTTGGTGGCCAAAGACTTTTAGCGGTGAATGGATATTCTTTTATACATGCCCATAAAGCCGGAATTCTACAAGGAAATTAAGAATTTCTGTCTGCATTTCGGTTTTAATTTTGTTATTAATATTCTAGAGGGGCTATAAAATAATTTGTTAAGTCCATAATGATTTATTGAATATGACACTAGCAGCAAATGCACTTAATGTCAAGAACACAAATGCAGACAGACTGTCAACAGAAATCGATGAATTAGGAAAGCATTTTCTTATAACATTGTGATTTAGATGCTATTATTCGCACAGGATTACAGAGCCTGAACAGCAGTAAAAGCAGTCTTTTTCAAATAAATGCCAACTGTATTGAATCACGTCCCTAATAAAAGTAGTAGCAGCATTTATATGATATTTTAGGCACGTTAGGCATAATTGCAAAAACCATCCATATTGAAAAGCTTAAATGAGAAAGTGACAATTCGATAATGATTTTATAAATCTGAATGTAATAGTGTAAAATGATTATGTTCTTTTTAGGAAAAAAACAAAGAAACGAGAAACAAAAAATTCATAAATAGTAATTAAATGTAGGAAGGTATCCCAAAATTTAGGAAAAAATATTTCAAATATTTATTAATATAGCGATCAATTTATGATTTAAAAATATAATAGTATAAGTCCGTGATCAAAAGAGCGATATAAATAAAACAATTATTGAATTAGCAAAAATAAATACCTTTATCTAGCATTACAAAAATTAATTCTTTCTTTCTTGAAACTCACTTTGAAAATTTGAAATTAATTCCGGAGGCCCACAGGGCTCGTTCTTCACTGGGTAGAGGTTCAAAATAAATAACTACTTGAAATAAATGTATTACAATAATTTATTTTTTAATAAAAAATTGAAATGGAAACTATAACCACAGCCAACTGTCTTAGCCCTGATCGTCCATACCCGACACTGAAAGCAACACCTGAATGCAAAGACTCCAAATAATTAGAAATTCTTTTTTAAGACCCGTGAAATATATTCGTCAATTGTTAAAATTATTGCCACAATTTATTACTAAAATTAGAAATAAAAATAATTTTTTAAATGTAAAATACAATATTTCTGTTGTAACTCTTTTGAATGCAGTATTTAATAACGTATCATCAAGCATTGAACAATCACAGGCGTGTCACATATTTTGATAATAATATTTAACAGATCTTGAAACAGATAATAAAATGCTTTAAAATTATAATGACCAATAAATACGAGGTTAAATGAGAAGTAACATTTTTAAACTACTTTTCTAATAACTGACCAGATGATGATAAGAGTAACATCGCCGATAAAATACACAATAACGGTTTGTCAAAGCAAAGTAATACGAATAAATGAATTTTTTCAAATTTTGTAGCTACGGAATTAATGAATTTTATACGGCTACGGAATCAAAGGGTGCGTAAGGAAGGGTAATTTACGAGAAGCAACACTGACCAGTACAATATGATTAATTTACGAAAAGATAATTCTAAATGTATACAAATGCTTCTTATTGTACATCATGCGAAACCTGAATAATTGGCACATTCTACAGTACTTTCATTGCAGCAAAAATTTCAACTTTGAGTAAGTTTTTAATGGGCGGGTGCGGCATTAGAAAAGCCTTACAAGCACATAACTAATACGTTCGAGGGGAAGGTACGATTTCAATAAACTGAGCTTTATGAAATGCTTACAAAGCAAACTACCATAAAAATCGACGAAGTATATAACCAAAATATGTGTATGTATATGTGGAAACAATTTACATTACAATGATTATCTTCAAACAAATCGACAAGAAGAAACTTCTAGTCCTTGACACTTAAAACTGACGGCTAGACGAATATATTTCGAGTTTGATTATTTGATAAAAGCATACGCCGGAATTTATCGCTGTGCCAAGGACAAATGGCGCCGATACTGGATTAAAATTCAAAACAATGCAGCGATAAGGGAAAAATTAAAATTAATTATAATTTATTATGATGTCTGGTACCAAATGCCATGTTTCAGTATCTTGACACCTTGTGGGCAAGCCTTCTATTCAGGATCAGGCAATGTTGTATGGAAAATGGAATTGCAGGTTTTCACACGAATCACTGAGTTTTGACATTTAGAAGTTTACAATTTATAACATTATCAAGTCTGAAAATTAAATATTTGGATTTAGATGAGCAATTTCACACTAAATAATAACAAAAACGACTTCTGCAAAAACAGATTTTTACAAATAAAAAGCAGTCATTAGGAAGCTCTGAATATATTTTGAACTATTGAGAAAATTGTATAAATTTAATGGGCAATGGAATTCTTCTACGATGCTAATTAGGGCTAGCTTTATGGCAAACAGCGTTTTATCAATGTTGTATCGGGCTCCTTTTATTTATTCATTTCCAGGCTTAATATAATTGATATTTTTTTGGCTAAGTAAATGAAAGCCACTAATGCTGATTTTGTATTAAATTTTCATTTATGAATATTGGACCTACGTTGACCAGACTTGTCAACGAACTGAAACTTCTAAGGTCAGCTCGGCTCGTAGCATGAAATCTTTCAATGAGGCTCGTTTTAGTACGATATTTTTTAAGAACATTGCGTTATCAGAATTTTTACATAGCTCTTCTTATTATTTAGTAAGCAATTCTAAAATAAGATTATTAGAAAGGCACATTGAATGAAAAAATAAGAAAAATCGGCATAATCAAATTAACAAGAACTATATATTTGCTTAAAAATGGCTCGTTTTATATATAAATGGCTCGTGTTAGTATATTTTAAGGACGGGAGATGCCTGCTACGTGTTGTAGTTATTTCCTTACTACAACTTATCCCTATGCATTTTGCATAGTACTGCATGGACCTAGAAAGAGACATTTCTTCTTCACTGGATTCACTTTTACATAAAAGTTACTTACAGCAGCTACATTAGTTACAGTATTTACATTAATTTAAAAGATTAATATGTAACTAATTCTTTTATACTTGCCGCCGGTAAGGTTGCAATAGAGCCTGTGAAGCCTGCAAACCGACCGGCCAGGTGTGCAACTCTGCGTAAAACCTGTACTCACAGATTACTTTTAGCTATGCAATCCTTAATTTCATTATAGATTCAATAATATTAATGATAAAATGATGCGTGGTTAGGATCCAACTTATTTAGTAATGAGTTTTTCATCACAGCCGTCAAAATATATCTCCATGCAGGATATATTTAGAATACACTATCGCGCAGGATTAAGAGATGACATTTTCCGCCCATTAGTTATTTTATATTGATTAAAAATTCATTAAAAAGCGCAGTATTAATAGAAAAACGTTTGAAGACGACAACGATATAGAAAGAGGAATAGGGAAAAGCAGACACAGGCAGAGGTCGCCTTTAAACGGAGGAATGTTTGTATATAATAATGTGAACTGATTATTCGCATATGATCGCGAAACCCAATAAATTAAAACGATATAAAAGATTTTATAGGTTTATGTTCAACTAAGCACAAATGTGCTCCGCAATGCAGAAAATGTGTTAAAGCAAAATAACGCAGACGAAATTTAGAATCTCCAATGACAAAAGTACGCGCAATAATTATGGCTTTAATTAAAGGGTTGAAATTGCATTCTTTATGCAATTGACAAGCACCTCACGGCCCTAAAGCTTCCCTGAAATACGATAAACACAAAGCGACCTAGTGGTGATAAACAGCGACAACGCATTTTAGTATTAGCGTGTTAACTTAACATCGTTTGGGGTTTGGTTTGTTAAGGACACTAACAATTACATGACCTCTGAATCTACATATAATGGGCTAAAACTCTCTTACTGATAGAATATGTTTAGCAATGGATAATATTTAAATTAAGTTAGAAGCAGTGATTTAGATAGGGTAGACTAGGGTGAGGCTGCGCTCCCCTTTTTTAATTAAAATTTGCTTAATGAGAGATAAAAAACATTCAAGATTTTGCAATGTCACTTAAATATGATAAAACAAGTAATTTGTATATGTAAGCTTTACCTTAAGTATTTTCATGTATTTTAAATTCAAAAATGTTGTCTCAATGACCTTCTGAAGAACACGGAAGTCATTCTCCTATTTGGGGTCAAAGAGAACCATGAAGATGTTAATGCATAACTTTCGAATGTTCATCATGTCAAAAATGCTAGTTAATTTGAAAAGCTTGGTAATAAGATTTTAATACACAGGAGATCATAAGGGTTTGACTTGATATATCAAATGCACAATACTTTTAGTTGCTCCAATTGTATGTACATGTACAATATCGTTTGACTTTAGGAAGCTGCACAAAAATCAAACCAATTCTTACTAATTACGATAGCCATTAACCAAGCTATATAGAAATTAAAAAACTTATTTTTTGACGAATTCCTCTTAGATTTAAATTGATTTTCAAACTAAGTGCAAAAATGAAACACTAGCAATGGTTAATACACTATACAGCATAGATATACATTTTAAACCATAGATTTCTATATCTCTAAGTTGGAGTATAGTTACTTACAAAGTAATGGAATTTCACTGCATTATGTGGATTTTCTGTTTAGTCAATCAACTTGGGGAGGCCTATAATATTAAAATTATCAGAACTCCAGCCCAACTACATATAAAGCCTAGACAGTTGTAGTATACCCATTTTTTTTAGTTGAACAACCATCCAAGCGAAATCACAAGTTACGCTAACCCAGAAACGCCAGCACTAACATGATAAAAGTTCGAGGACAAGAACTCCAGCCTTATCCCTGACAGGGCTCTGGTATATTTTATTATCATTTGCCACAGTACACATAGTTTTAGGTTTATGAATACCCATGAAAAGACGACCAAACTTCACACATTAGCAACGCCAAATTATAAATAGTCAATTTATAACCATTACGTGTTTCCAAAAAGTAATCTATGCAGAATTGAGATATATCAGTACCTGAATAAATTTAAAATATTTAAGAAAAAACTTGAAAAGACATTGTCTTTACTCAGGCGTCTTGCACCTGGCGACGTCGTTGATTACTGTCTGTCCCGATTATGAATCTTTGATTTAGATTAGTAGCATGAAAAAGCGATAGCGGCATGCTACCTGTCTGCAGCATTCGCGAAAACTATTTGTGTATTTTTTCTGAAAAGCAAGCATAGATGGATTCATATTTACGAATAATTAGACATCTGAATTCCAGTAGACGATAATTTATCCAAAGTAATTAGACAATTCCGGTTAGACGCCAAGACAATAACGAATTCGACGGTTGCTGAATTTATTAAATTGATACACCAGAGATTCAAATTCGGAATCAGGTGGAAGTCGCTTCTCAGCTATCAATGAAAAGAGGATTGGTCTTCCGCCGCAACATAAACGCCAATCCCAATAATGGAAAATACAGAGCGAAGCACTAATAGAAATTTATTGTATTCAGAGACGGGGTTCTAATAATGAAGTTATTGCAAAACCAACGACGCCTATAAATGAAAAATAGGGAAGATGCAGGGTTACCATTACTTTAAAATCTAAAAAGCTGACAAAATTAACAATTAAAAAGATCAAAAAGGAGATTTTTAATGTATGGACACAAGTGAGAACACGGATTTTACAAAGTGCAAATGTATATATATATATATATATATATATATATAAATGGAATATATTGTTCACTTTCAAAAATTGTAGGACCAGCATATCAAGTGGGAAGGTTGAAATTAAAGTAGCTAGAAAATGCATCAGGTCAATGATAGCCTAGCATCTCAATATTAAAATCTTCAATCTTCAAATTGATTAAATGTAAAAACTTGTTTTATTAGAAATATATCCTATATGAGTGTCGAACTTCAATATAATTAGTAAAAATGAGTTTAGGTTTCGGGTCAATCACTACAGTAAATATCGGAATGTTATATATTTTAGTTTAAAAATAGTTACAGCGGTGCTCCAACACCAAGGAAAAAGAAAATAAATATCTAGCCAAACTGTAAACAACCTTGTCTCGCATGTCATCAAGCAGACTATGTAATTACTGCTACTTTGGTTATTAGATTAAATTTTAAAATACACAACTTTGAAATAATACTTTACAATTCGATGCTTCAAATATGATATATATATATATATATATATATACTACCAAGCTCATATAAAAAATGAGTTAACTACAGTTTATCCAACTTTTTCATCAGATAAAACATATTACAAGAGAGAATCCCATTCCAAAAATTTAAACTTTGATATATTACTCAAACAAATTACACCCAGACACCTTAAAACATTGAATATATTAGAGATGAAAGTTAACCTAGTCGAAAAATTTCTGATAGTAATACATATTGATTTTTCAGGCTAACACCTATTGTAAAATGAATTTCAATATGTTAATCTTTGCATTGGAAATGACAAAATTTACAAGAATGTTGGGTTAAAAAGGGAATACTTATATCGAAATATAACGAAATTAGAATAATATATTATAAAAAAGATTAAAACGAACACAAAACTTTGAATTAATATGTGTAGCAAAAATACATTCGATATATAAATATATATATATAATATATATATATATATATATATATATATATATAATATCCTGGTAAAACAAATTCATACATCCTATGCAAGTTTATTAAACGAGCTAGATTTACAATATTTTTCCTTTAAGCTTAGAGTATAGAAAAAAATTTCAAATTTTGGCCAGGCAGGAAATATTGGTCCGCTTCTACCCATGAGCAACACTTCAAGAATGCTGCCAAGTTCGCTTCACACACTTTATAATGATTTTTGAAAAATAATTTAATAATACGAAAGCCATTCTAGCAGAAATAGTAATTTGTCAATATCTTGAAATCAATTCGCTCCACTTAGGTCATTCTTGCATGAAGCTGGTGATAAATTTATTTATAGTAAAGTCAACACGATAAATGCAGGATTGGCTGAAAGATTATATATTCAATATTTACAATAACTTATAATTAAATTTTACAAAGTTGATGTTTGCCATTATTTATTTATACAAAAATGGGGTGAAACTTGCTTCGACAAAATTTATACCCGAATAAATTAAAAGTATCTAAAAACTATTTGAGTAAATATCATTGGCCATTCTATGCGTTTGAAGTCCCAAATCAGAAGCATGCAAGTTTGAATTATAAATTAATAATCGGTTGTAAAATAGAAAGTACAAAGCTCAAAAACCTGGACTGCCCCAAATGTTCTACTTGTAAACTAATAAAATGCTTACACGCAAATGCTGTGATGTTATAATTCAGCGTAGAAGCTTGCCATTGAGTTAATGGAAAGAAAAAATTTCAGGTTCAATTTCGATTCTTACGGCCTTACTTTTACTCTTAATGTAAATAAAAATAATTATCTTACTGAAACCTCTAATAAAAAATCAATCGTGACTACATAATAGGCAGAGACGCCGCTGAAAATAGGATATAACCATTTTGCGAAACGCATACTTTCAACGAGAATCTATAATTCATTTTAGCTGTCATGCTTTAAAAGGAATTTTATTTTAGTTTATAAATTGATTTTATTGGCAATGTATTAACAGTGGTGTATGCGGAGATAAGAAGAATACCAAATATCCCTCCCTCGATTAAAAAATATTTTTTTTCAAAAAAAATTAAAAACAGATGGTAAAAAGCACTTAAAGGCAATTTTTCAAATATTTTGACAGTGAAGGGCTTCGCAACCAAATCGTACCAACCAGTTAAAATCATTTTGGTTTCAAAATCTAATAAAAATAAGTTGAAATCAATAAAAAAATAAAGAAAAGAATTGTGTTAATGAAAATATCGCGCTCAGACAAAAAATTCAAATTCTTAGTATTAAATAATATTTTGGTGAAAGTATGTAATCGTTGAATCTGGAAAGAGTTAAGTCCAACGATGAAGGAAGGGCTTGCGAAATGGCCTGAAATGTCATACTCGAGCGATATTCCTCGGGTAACGCCAGACGTTACACTGAATAACTACGGATTCTCTATAATGTTAATGATTTTTGCAGAAACAACAGTATACTTGTATGGAAACAATAAATATGAATTGCTGTGTCATGAATGGAGAACACCAAAGATTGCTAAGGAACCGCTCAAAATTTGATCTGATTTATCATGAACATTGCTGGATATATATACCATCTAGAGGCTGGTTCTTCAAAACGTTCTTCTAGACTTCACTTCTTTCATACAGGGTGTATCTTTCCATTCACATTTATGCTATCAAGAACTTGTCGGTACTCTCTATTTTACAAATATCACATGCTTCTGGAAATACTCTTAATCATCAACAGGTTCACAAACTGAGTGAAATTTATTTATGCTATAGGAATAAAGTTGAAACCTGATAAGTGTTTCCTAACTACATATGATATTCTATAATTTATTCAACGAATCCGTCGTTACTTATGGCACATCCTGCGTTGGCAAATATCACATTCTTCTGGAAATACTCTTAATCATCAACAGGTTCACAAACTGAGTGAAATTTATTTATGCTATAGGAATAAAGTTGAAACCTGATAAGTGTTTCCTAACTACATATGATATTCTATAATTTATTAAACGAATCCGTCGTTACTTATGGCACATCCTGCGTTGGCAAATATCACATTCTTCTGGAAATACTCTTAATCATCAACAGGTTCACAAACTGAGTGAAATTTATTTATGCTATAGGAATAAAGTTGAAACCTGATAAGTGTTTCCTAACTACATATGATATTCTATAATTTATTAAACGAATCCGTCGTTACTTATGGCACATCCTGCGTTGGCAAATATCACATTCTTCTGGAAATACTCTTAATCATCAACAGGTTCACAAACTGAGTGAAATTTATTTATGCTATAGGAATAAAGTTGAAACCTGATAAGTGTTTCCTAACTACATATGATATTCTATAGCTCTATAATTTATTCAACGAATCCGTCGTTACTTATGGCACATCCTGCGTTGGCAAATATCACATTCTTCTGGAAATACTCTTAATCATCAACAGGTTCACAAACTGAGTGAAATTTATTTATGCTATAGGAATAAAGTTGAAACCTGATAAGTGTTTCCTAACTACATATGATATTCTATAATTTATTAAACGAATCCGTCGTTACTTATGGCACATCCTGCGTTGGCAAATATCACATTCTTCTGATTGTGTAAGTTTTCTTGACGGAGAATAATGGAGAATTACCTTTAAATTTTTATGGATTCTAACAGTCTGTGGGAAAAATTACCTTTGTGAAACTTCCACAAAAGTCTCACTGATCATGGTTACATTTGCAGAATGTATTGAAGAATTTGAGTTAAATAGTAGCGAAAAGCGTCGTTATCTTGTTCTAGAAACAGCGATGGTGAGTAACAAACAAATTCCATTTGTCTAGACACCCGTCTACCTTCAAATTACTTAATCAACGAGATTTTCAATCACTATTTCTATTAATGGCAACAAGACTTTGATTGACAAAGTCAAACGTCTTCAACGCATTTTCATTGAAAGTTTACCACGCAAAATATCCTCTAACGGTTGGAGACTCACCAGAGAATGACACATGTCAAACGAAGAGAAAGCGTTACAATTTGCTAGTTTCCAGGGAGTTCATGCATATGTTTACGTTGGCCAAACAAATCTGGCAATGTAGGTGCATCTCAGTTCAACCTCCCATTACGAATAACTGCATTATTTATTGTCTGTCGCAGAGATATTTTGTTAACTTGTATAAGCGTCTTTTTCAGTCAGATTGCCGCTTCATTGACAATAAAATGGGTGGAGGGGGTAAATTATGGCATCATGAAATTCAAACCATCGAACACTCACAACTTTGTTGTCAACCAACACTTAGGCCACGGTAAGACTAGTGATTGGTTAAAAAGTGATCTGATCTGTAACATTTTGAATGAATCTCACGTCTAGCCACCCAAGATAACTAGCGATGTGAGGATCACAAAGAAATCGTGCGCGTTCGATTTCTTTGTGATCGTCACATCGCAATACCTTCAAATATGACATATCACTTTTTAACCAATCATTAGTGTAACCGTGGCCATAGGAGCTAAATTGGTTACAATTTTTTCCACAGCTTCGTGATTAACTATTGCCCAGTAACATATCTAAATTCGTAATTTCGATTTACATTTAAAAAAATCGATCTTCTCTACAATTCTAGACACTTAAATATGCTAACAGACAATCGCGTCAATCGAATTATTCGCAAATTTCAAATCTGGGATAACAATTACGACTTTAGTCAAATACATTCGCGAAAAGATTTGGAAGCCTTTCAATCATAACAATTACCAAAAAGAGCCTCTTTAGGAAACCTTTATGCCAAGGAATTATTAAAATTAAATGAAATAAAGATTTGTTTGCCTAAGGATGTGTTATTTTTATTGTTTTTCAAACTGGCTGACTAGGCCGAAAAATTCATCATTGGAAAACTTGATGGAGTAAGGAAATCTTAATACCGATGGATATTAGCTTAAGTAAAGTTTAATTTCGTTATGTGAATCGCTACAAATGAATAAATTCAAGTTTAATAGAAAATGACCATCAGGGGCGCACCCAGAGGGGGGGAACTGGGGGAACGTTCCCCCTCAACAGAGCAATAATTAATTTATATTGCAATTATTACAATAATTGGAAATCGATTAATCTATTGAATACTTTAGAAGAAGAAAAATTACCAATAATTTACAATTATTTAGGTTCACTAAGAACGTTCTCACAAGCATTAATGGATGAAAATCTTGGTGAAACATAATAAAGTCCCAATTCGAAAATCATTATTGTCCTGCCTCGTAAATTAATACAGCATTGGCTATTGCATGTGTACAGCAAAGTTTGATGACCAAAATATACATTATGCTTCCACTACCGAATTCACTTTTTTATATATTGAAGGCATAACATTAACCCTATTTCGTACCATTGCTAACTTTCTAAATTTAATTATAAAAATATGACATAAAAAAGTAGGTATATAAAATAGTAAACCTTAAATTGAATAGTTAAATTTCGTTAATATCAACCTTTCTGTTTTGGGTAGCATGTCAAAAAGTGTATACTATTTAATTTCCCTGACAATGCTTTTTCCATTGTTGTAGTGAAAATCTTCAGAATAATGAATTTATAAAATACTTTGCATGTAAAAATATCTATGAAAATATGCATATATATATA
>CABFPE010000099.1:1201940-1215594 GCA_900660155.1 Hofstenia miamia
GGGGGGGTGGCACACACATTCCATTCTACCTACATGTTTCCAATCTTATTGTTTTCTGTTTTTAAAAGGATTTGACAAACAAACATAAAAACAAAACACATGTTTCTTAGAAAACATATATTTTGCAAAATTTGGCAAAAATATTCTAAACAGCAACCCTGCTGATGCATAGCAAATACAAGCCAAGACAAACTAGAAAAATCAATGCAAAATAAGCACGACAGCTGCTCCAACCAATTAAAAAATATTACTGTAAAATTAATTAAAAACAGGTAAATAGCGTTGGATTACTTTGAAATAAAGTATATGTATCAATTATTAGGAATATGAGTAAATTAACGACACATTATACTCACTATGAAATGAATGATTTAAAATGCTAATGACCTCAACTAGTCACATTCAGAGAAGTATTTACATTGGAACTAGGTAAATTTATATACTTGATTGAAGTATTGTCTATGGTATGGAGATAATTAATGTTTACTTTGCAGTATATGAATGATACATTCGCATGTAAAATGTTCGACTCTTTTAAAAAGATCTTGCTACTGAGGTGATCAAGCTGTTAGCTAGAGACGATTTTCTGAATGGGAGAGTTATGAAACTTTCAGTGTAAAAATGAGGGCATCCTTATAAGAATAATAACAATGATAGTCAATTACAACAAAACCCTAGACGTCTGATCCGTTCTTAAAATGAATATTCAGATGTGTTAAAACTATAAGTTCGACAAGCATAACGAAAACATAGCCCTAACTTTATCAAAAAAAATTCCATTTTACATCTTTAAATCAAACCTTATTCCACGATTGCAACAGCAAGAAATCACATTCAAGAGCATCCGAAACTGAAGTTTGGAAAATAGAATCCGAAAAATGAAGAAATATATGATTTCTCTTCAAACTACAAAATAACTGTATATCATTATGGTTTATGCTTCGCTTAACATGAAGCTGGAATATTGTATACGAAATAGCAAAACGACCAATTTCACATAAAAAGTATTAAACCATTTTATATTTTATGCATACACGACACTAACAACAGACCAAAATTAACATAGTTTCAAATGAAATGAAGTTCCGGAAAAAATCAGTGTATACCATTACGTCTTTGTCAATATAAAATGAGCCATGGTTATTAAATAATAATTTTCCAAGAGATATCCCGTAGGCTAAACGTAGATTTAGCGTTGAACAGCTGCGAAATTAAATGACAACGTCTGACTGTCACATTTATACCAGAAGAAAAATAAAATGTTTGATGTGCAGCAGATAACAATATATCTTTTACTCCAAAATGACAGACACGTCACGACGCAGACGACTTTGTTTGAATAGTGTTGCAGAGTGATGAATGAGGTCGCGTGAGTGCGTGAGCATCAAACCGATATAGTTTTTCATCAATGGCCTATTAAATTATTGATCAGCTTTGCTAATAAATGATGATTTGCGGCAGAGGTAAATTGAATTGGGAAGGGTTGCTCTTATTAATCGAAGATCATTTGAATTTTGCAATTACAGCATAAATGCATGGATTGAATACTCAAGAAAACTGAAAATACTGATACATTCACAATTCATGCATTAATAGCAAAAGTACTTAACTATTACTTTTAATGTATCTCTGTATTTCTTCTTAATTTTCAGTTTTCATTAGATTAAAAATGTAATTTTTCGATCTCCCTGTACAATTTTCCGTAATTATTGGATCCGCTCTATAGAAATCCCATAGTAAATTCTAAAGGGAAATTTCATTGCGTAATAAAATTGGTCTGATAATTAATATACTTGAGTTTTGAACTCATTTGCAAATATTCATGAAGATAATAAGGAGTGTCCGCTCTAAGCTTTTTTTGAAAAATTAACCATAACACAAAGCGGACCCTATAAGTATAACAATAATTACTATTATATCATTTTTATGCAAAATTCCAACATTCATTACATATTTATATTAATCGTTGATTTATGGATTAATTATAACTTATAAAAAGATGTAAGGGTAGGATGTTTCACTTATCCAGAAATATTTTTTAGCGGTGACATGATAAAATAAAACGCTAAATGCATAATCGAGTGCTAAAAAATTTCTGTATGTAATATTTACTGCATTGTTATAATGAATTTTTCATATTTCAGAGAGGCACAGTGTAAAATTTTGGGTAAACTAATTCGCAATTACAATATGCGAATTTTCTTAGTCTAATCATAATTCTACGTCAAATTATTCCGAAAAAAATAGGTCAAAATGAATATCATTCTAGCTGGGAACTTCTGATATACATGTAACTCCATATTTACAAAAGACGAAACTGAGAATAATTTATAAAAATAATTTAAAATTCAATACCAAAATAACTTGGAATTTATCCTGAAGAAGTCTGGTATTCACAGCGTTTTAAGATAAACATGCCATAAGGACAAGTGATTGTTTATAAACAATTTATCTTTCTCATTTCTGTGGCAATCAGTACATTCTGTAGGAATCACACTACAACAGTAGTAAAAATTGCGCATTTCACTCGAATTGGGTGCAGTGATCTTCGCTAAAAGTTGTGAGACGTCAACGTGATGAATTCTCAGGATATGTTAAATAAAAGAGAACAGGAAATGAGTTAGAATTATAAATAAAATCGAATAGGAAGAAGTTTGAACTCCTCTAACTTTTGAATAATTGTTTGCATCCATAAAAGTCACCCAAAGATTAAAAAATCTAATAAACGACAAAGTAAATGCTTAATTAATTGTTCTGGGAATCATTACATTTGAGAGAAATACATTGCGTTAAGCTAAGTAATTGCAAATGTAAAACAAATATTACAACTTTTAGTTTACAAAAAATCACAATTTAATGATTCAAAACAAAAATACCACCCAAAATCATTTGCATAAACAATTTTTTTGCATTAGCAATAAGTAATATGTTCAGGGTTGGACAAAAACATTTTAATTCAGAAAATTTGTTTTCATTTTTCTTTAAAAATGTGCTTTAAAAGGTTTAGTGCATTTCTAGTTAAAAACACACACATAAGATGGAAACAAAAAACTCAATTCAAACATGAATAGTATATACAAACTGAAACAGTCAAAATTATAGAGAAAAAATGTTGAAAAAACAAAATTCTGTTTAAAACATATTTTAAAAACTAAGAGAATTCTGAAACATTATGGAGTTTGGATAATTTATGAAGTATGGCTAGGCTCAATGAAAAAATCAAAACACTATATTTTCCAAAACTTTTTGTCATGAATGCATAAGAAGAACACTGTTTTCTCCTAAAGCTTTCCATTAATAGAGTCTACATTTTGATGAATGCAGCTAAATATTAACATTGGAAATCCATATTGATGTGCACATGAAAACTGCAATGAAAAAAATATATTCGGGTATGGTAAGCGTTCCTTTTTACATTATGTGCATCATAAATAAGGTCTTTAAAACATTGACAGGTCAAATGTTTAAAAGAAGCATAGAATGAGCATGAAGGTGCTAAAAAATTGGACAACATTTCAAACGTTTCAATCCGCAAATAATCCACATAACCACTGCAGAAAAAGTATACAGTATATACATATTTATATGCAGGTACATGGATGAAAATTTGGCATAATCGAATACTTTATGTTGGCACAAAATTACAGAATGTCTTCTCCTGGGTGTCATATCTCTAGTGAGAATTAGAAACGCTTTCCAAACATTCACGTTTTTAGTAGAAGTAAGTAAATGAATAATACCATCTCTTAATCCAGTGATAATCTTTGCACGATCCATTTGAAATTAAACTTCCAAACACACGTACATATTGAAATAAAATAGTGTTACAAAAGACATTGCAAATGGATATTACCATAATAATTAGACTTTAAGCAAAGCCTTTTCGAATGCAAACACTGCAGGAACTATTGATAAACCTAACATACGTCATATTGTAACTATGGTGGGTATAATCTTAAATTCGTTTGAATTAACTGAAAATAATTCATTCTATAAAGATTTCAGGATTAAAAACACCACTTTATGAAATCGTCACAATTCAATAAGCAAAAAATGCACAAAATTATATCCACATCCATCGGATAGTAATAATGCAAGCAGTAGCAGCACATGTACATGTTCAGAATATATAAGTCAGCTGTATATACATCAATGAAAAAAGAGTAATCAAAAATAGAAAAGTCATTAAGTTATATTTTTTCCAATTGACTATAAGTACTTTAAGAAATCTTAATTAATCATTCTAAAACCTCCATAAGTAAGTAGACATTTTTAGGTCATATTGTACATAATTTCCATATATATTTAATAGTTTGCTATTTTTGGGTAAATAAATTTTTCAAGTATATTGCCATGATTTGCGTAATTTCCCACTAATCAGCTCATTCATGATCTCATTGTTATGCATGATAATTATTTCTTTTCCTGAAAATACTAGACAAGTACCAGTAATCTAGTTTCGCAGAAAAATCCAGATTTAACTCTGTTTAAAAAACTTTGATTTTGATGAAGAATCTTGCAAAGTTTAAGATAAGGTTGGAGAAAAACTCGTCCAATGATTTGTTGAATATTTATTGCATTTGAAGAACATATTTTTATTCAATTTCAAATTTTGATATATGATATTTGTCATTAAATTTGGGGTTATATTTGGATATTTTAAATGCATAATCATGGATGATTTGATAACCACTGTTTATGCCAGCTCAAACGATGCAAGAACCAAAGATGCAAAAGAACACATTAAGGGCTGGTCTACTCAAGCGACACCAACTTATTGAAGTTAAAATAAATAGAGTGTCCAAGATAAAAATTAAGTGCTAACAATGTTTAACTCAAAGGCCGCCTTAAACAAATAAACAATTTATGCCAATTTTAGACGTCGCCAAGTGCCACCAACGCGACAAGGACGGTTAAAGAACTATAACACCACATTGTCTGTGCTTATAAAGAATCGTAAATATTTTTAAACATTTTCATTGAGACTTTGATGCACAATAATTTATCGCTTAGATTTCTGACAATGCAAAACAGACAGACGACATGATTGTAAAACATTCTGTTATACAGAGCTTTATATTTATTTCTAAATCCAATTCCTGTTTATACGAAATTCTGCATTTTACAAACGGCATAATCCTTCTGCTATGTTTGACAAAAAAAATCCAAGGCACCTTCGATCACATATTTGGTAATTCTCATCTGCCTGCATGCTTCAATGATCATTCCTATGAAAATCTCAATAAAATTTAAATTTCTTTGGACTTGATTTTTGAAATTATACCAGTCCTCGTCAACTTCAATTCCATTATTCTTGTTTTTGAAGTGGCTTTGTTATTTAAAAGGACTTTAATCTTGAGAGTAAAATAAATTGGATTTTGCATGCTTCTTAGTTTGATATAAAATCACTTTATTTGAAAACATTTGAAATAAGTTATAGGCTATTACTAATTAACTCCAACATAATTAACAGTTGGAAATAGGAAGACCTATGTAACGTCGACAACTGGGTGCACCAAGACGAGGCCTTACAAATCAAGGTTTGAAAAATTTGTAAAATATAATAATAATAATAACTAAATATTCAATAAAACTCAAATAATAAAATTAGAATAAATATTCTATTAAAAAATTTATTAAGTTTAAGAAAGATGTATAGTAAACGGGTCGACATTTTAGGCAAAAGTCCAGCCCGGTAATTATATTATAAGAAATAATGAATAATTTGGTCGTTTCAGCCCAGTTCAAGCCTAAATTACAATGACTAATGCAAGCTCAGACCAAGTCCAAACCCATTCTGTGAATAGCGATTGCGACTAAATTTTTGATGTTGATTGAAATGCTCGCTTACCTTGGAAATACATGCGTAAAAATGTCGGAATATTGACATCGAACCCTAAAATGACGCAATAGAGGACATTTGCAAAATTTATAAATGACATTACAGTATCTGAAAGCAGTTTTACACACAGGAAGTCGATAAAATATGCGATCTTTGGATTGCAAACATTGTTGAGACGCTAAGCCATTTATGAAGACATTTCTAAAAATAGTAACACGAACTTCTGAAAACAAAAAACTTCTTTCAAAATTTGAAAGTCAAAGATTATGCGTGAAGCGTGTATAGATTGAATCCACAAGTTCTCTGTCCTATCAAATGAAGACGTAAATGAAAAGAAGGCAATATTAGTGAATAGTATCTGAGCGATTATAAAAATGTTTACAAGCACCAAATAACTAGTGTTCACCAAAGAATGCTTGAATAAATTTGCACAGTAGTTAGATTTTTAAGGAAATATTAACATTTGTGGCAACATTGGGACTGGATTTCAATTTTATTGAAAATATAATCGACATGACCTGTTAGATCATCGAATTCAAATGGAATGTCTAAGAATTGATTCAAAAAATTACTTAACTCTTTCTATACCAGACCTATTTACTAGTTCTGACTGAAGGGTTCTCAGAATGGAAAGGAGAAAAAGCTTAGATTCACATTTTTTATTTACAATAATAAAAAGGTAATTTAAAAACGAAACAATCATCACGGTGACGATATATCGGCAACTGGTAAAATTGGCAACGCACGGACTGCCGATNACTAATTAACTCCAACATAATTAACAGTTGGAAATAGGAAGACCTATGTAACGTCGACAACTGGGTGCACCAAGACGAGGCCTTACAAATCAAGGTTTGAAAAATTTGTAAAATATAATAATAATAATAACTAAATATTCAATAAAACTCAAATAATAAAATTAGAATAAATATTCTATTAAAAAATTTATTAAGTTTAAGAAAGATGTATAGTAAACGGGTCGACATTTTAGGCAAAAGTCCAGCCCGGTAATTATATTATAAGAAATAATGAATAATTTGGTCGTTTCAGCCCAGTTCAAGCCTAAATTACAATGACTAATGCAAGCTCAGACCAAGTCCAAACCCATTCTGTGAATAGCGATTGCGACTAAATTTTTGATGTTGATTGAAATGCTCGCTTACCTTGGAAATACATGCGTAAAAATGTCGGAATATTGACATCGAACCCTAAAATGACGCAATAGAGGACATTTGCAAAATTTATAAATGACATTACAGTATCTGAAAGCAGTTTTACACACAGGAAGTCGATAAAATATGCGATCTTTGGATTGCAAACATTGTTGAGACGCTAAGCCATTTATGAAGACATTTCTAAAAATAGTAACACGAACTTCTGAAAACAAAAAACTTCTTTCAAAATTTGAAAGTCAAAGATTATGCGTGAAGCGTGTATAGATTGAATCCACAAGTTCTCTGTCCTATCAAATGAAGACGTAAATGAAAAGAAGGCAATATTAGTGAATAGTATCTGAGCGATTATAAAAATGTTTACAAGCACCAAATAACTAGTGTTCACCAAAGAATGCTTGAATAAATTTGCACAGTAGTTAGATTTTTAAGGAAATATTAACATTTGTGGCAACATTGGGACTGGATTTCAATTTTATTGAAAATATAATCGACATGACCTGTTAGATCATCGAATTCAAATGGAATGTCTAAGAATTGATTCAAAAAATTACTTAACTCTTTCTATACCAGACCTATTTACTAGTTCTGACTGAAGGGTTCTCAGAATGGAAAGGAGAAAAAGCTTAGATTCACATTTTTTATTTACAATAATAAAAAGGTAATTTAAAAACGAAACAATCATCACGGTGACGATATATCGGCAACTGGTAACATTGGCAACGCACGGACTGCCGATATATCGGCAGTTGGTATAGAAAGAATTAAAATAGAATAAAAATTTTTTAATGTTGACTTTGTTTTTAAAATTTAAACACGAGCCTCGGTTTTTTCTACCAAAAACCACACAATCCTTTTATTAAAGCAAAACAAAGAAATTGAAGTAAAATGCAGAGGATGTTTATTTGCAGCATCGGGATTCAAAATTTGTAGAAAGCATCATGGATAATTTAAAAAAAAGTGCTTGAATTTTGGTGTTATATTCAAATTTGTGATGGAATTTTGAAAAAAGCTTTAGGCTTTCATATCCAAAATTTGAAGCCTTTTGTCACAAAAAACAGGGAAATTAGTCATAGATAGAATAGGTCTAAAAGGTGGATCTTTCTTTTTATGAATTTTAGGAAATCCATACATACGATTTGGTTGGCATCCGATACTATGAATTCCTCTATATAAATCTACAGATAATTATATATATATATATATATATATATATATATTTTTGTTTCCAAAAATGTACAATAATTATGCATTACATGTTCAACGAGAATCTCTTCTTTTTAAAAATCATCCTTAGCGAGTGTACTTTATTCAAGACTAGCGATGTACTTTAACAAATTTGTTTGAACCTGGTTCGAATTACCCGTATTTTTATTTCTAAAGCGTTTTGTAGGCTTCTATTTAGTACATAATGCTGACACTCTTTAATAAGTCAATGCTTTGTTATATTTATAATGAATTTGTTTGAAACTAAATATAGAAGTTATTAAATTAATATAAAACCTATAACTTCGAGTTATTTAATAACTTATTTGAACTCTTAAAATACATATATGTATTGTTTACATTTATATTATTAATTTTTGATATAAATTAAGAAAGGAGAGAAGTACTGAACATTTGATTGCAAGAACCAATTATTTAAATAGCATAAAAGGTTAAGGTTGGTATTGCAAAGCACAATTTTTTACAAACAATTTGGCCAGAAATGCTTTTGCAGTAATTCCGCGGTTAGGAATGCGTCGTGTCTTATAATTTACACTTCTTTTGATACTGAATCGTTGACTTGGTTTACCATGATTAGATCCATACTTGAATTTAGTATAGCATTTGACGAAGCATACACTGCTCTTGTCATTATCACGATAAAGAATTTCCCTTTTAATTTTCCGCCGATAAATTACTTTAAACATTGGATTGCCTTCGATTGTAATTATAAATTAAAATGAATAAAACTAACTGCATGCTGTGATTTTAGATGAAAACATTTAATGAAGAAAGGGAAATGAATTTCTACGCAGTTTTTCACCAAAATAGTTGTTTTGTAACTTATTCATAGAAACAATTAAGAGTCGTGTAAAGACAATACTGACCACCATTATGAAAACAACCTCTTTTATTTCATTATCAAAGCAATATATACGGAGTTGAAAATATTCTTTTAATTTACAAATTTTTATAGTTCTCACGACACGATGTCACTTTTAATTAACATGACCTGTTCAGATGAACCTGATTCAATATGTTAGATCCAATACAACACATAACATCGTCGGCAAAATTGGTTGCAATAAAATATTCATCTGAATAAGAAAAAAACCTAAAATCTTCATAACTTAATAAATTTTCAAACGTGTTTATATCTATAAACTTGTAGAAGTATTGAAATTGTAGTTAGATCAAATTTTCGGTAATATAACTTTGGGTTGAGTAAGGCAGATTAAAAGCTCAATAGAATGTGAATTGTTGAGTCAAAACTGATTAGTTGAATTTTGGATTGCGTTGGGTCAAAATATCTTAGCCCACTTACAATAAATATATAGCTATACAGAATAGATAGATTGAGAATTTTAATAAACAAATGGTTTTAAGCATTAAAATTCTCCAGTAAGGAAAAATAATAAGGAAACGTTCGGAGCTGAAATGCAAGCCCGCACTCGTAGTATAAAAACCCGAGTTCGATTCTGACCTACCTTAGTATGTCATAGCGATTGGTCAATAATTTTGATCCATTATTTCAAATCTTTTTTGAAACATGTTGTATAAAGACAAATTTTGATTCCTAGATTTTGTCGATTCGGTATTAATGCTAAACCATCATTACAGGCAAAGAAATTGACAGAATTTTTAATTGGTCGAAATTGTCCAAAACGCAAAGAATACATAATTAAGAAGAGGATCAACGCGCACCGAATTTTATATTTTCAACCCATACAAAAGTTACAAAACACATGGAAAAACAAACCTGAATTCACAAAATGTTTCTGTTTTTAAAGAAAACTAAACAGAAACAAACAGGAAGTTACGCAATTGTCAAATTTTTATTTACTGGAACAATATGTACCACAGATTTGATTTTTTCAGGAACATCTAGTTATTCAGAGGGGAACGATAACATCAGCGTGAATGAATTTAGGGGCCGTATAAAAACTACAATTTTTCGACAGACTCCTCTTCCGGGGTCATAGGAAAATGAAATTTTTTATTAAAAATTAAATACAGAGCCAATCAGCACTAAACTTTATAGCAACTAATGGGAACCAATACAACATGTAGATATTCCAGTTAATTTGATCAATATAAATAAAAACACGCTATATCGATATAATGCAAACCATTAATGTTCATCTGTTACCTAATCGACAGATGTGATTGCGCAAATTACAAGCGACTTAATCGGATCTGTCCAAAATTTGCAAGAATGCATAAATTTATCCAACCCTCGTAATATCAGCTGCAATATTCATTATGAATTAAAGCAATTTTCTAACGCGGAAAACAGACGAGTGCGTTGCGAACTTTATCTCCAAAATGAAATTGTTTACACTCTTTCGCCATCATGTCGCACTGTTTATTGAAATCTCATATTATATAGCCAATCATAATAAAATGGCATCGTTAGAATATTACTACAATTTTTTTAAAACATGGGCTACTTTATTAATAAAATTGTCAATAACTAAATTTAATTGAACTTGCTATAGACCAAAAAACAATAATCGTTTGGAAAAAAATGGGATTGCATTCACTTTTTTAAGAAACTAAGCTATATACTGCTTAGGTGAAACCGTTCACAAAAACTCGACCCTCCTCGAACCACTTCCAACTATGTGACAGGCCGAACCTAATTTGCTACAAGATTTCCATAAACACTTCTAAAGTTTGATGATAAGCTTGAACCGTGGCTTTGCTGCTCATATTTGGATTTTACAGTGTGGAGAAATACTTTTTAGAAGAACCTTGATCCGACACAGCCCAACCTGCAAATCGACCTGACCAACTTCCAGCTATGAAATACCGAGACTTCATTGTTTCTAGGAAAAACGTGGAAATAAGGTTCCATGCTTCTTAAACATGCGAGCGTATCTGCTTGATACCGTTGCTTGTTAAATTATTGTTTACTCATAAAAACAAATGTGTGTGTTTTATCTGATTTGGGCTGTTTAATTCATGGCTATTTAAAGCATCATTTATTCATTGCAGTCCATTTAAAGAAGTTTTTTGCTTTGACTCCAGTGACAGCAAACCCCCGTGATAGCAAAAAGTGTTTTGCATAAGATGATTTTCTAGATTTGATTTATTCAGCATTATAGACAATCATGCCATACTGGAATGTTTTGAAAAGGAAACGTGGATAAATTATCCAATGCTCATCATGCGAAAAACATACGACTTTATAAAATTCCAAAAATAGGTTCATGCAAATCAAACAAGTCATGAGACCCACTACGTCCTTAAAATGGTCTTGTTTTTGGCCAATTTGTTTAAGCCTCATGTTTCTTGCATAAAAAAGCTAAACCTGAAAGAAAATATTTCCTAGTGAATAAAACAACAGCAATTACAAATTAAGTGCAAGATTATTGCATCAACCTCATACGAATATTCGAATAGGAAAGTGTTTTTTCAAAAAAGAAATAAGAAAATGTTCTGAGAGTGTGGACGTACAAAATTAAACTTTGTGGATAGTGTAATTGAATAGACATGAATTAAAGATAAAAGAAATAATGAAAATGTTAAAATCCTTTAAAATTTGCTCGTTGTTTGGGGTGAAGAGCCCTGAAAAACAGCTAAAATTAGAGGGAATATTTTCAGTAAAGGAAACCATTATACAGAAGACTGAGTGCTTCTTAAAAACAAAAGGTGAAACATTCAATGAGTAAACAGGTGATAGTTGTACAAAACATTTCAGTTAAATTTTTTTTGCTGTGCATTGGTTAATGTAAAAGCCTGAGACATATTCTTAAAGATGATCTTTTTAAACAAAAAAGGTTCATATTTGCGGAAATTTGTGTAATTTAAACAGTAATATCTTATTGGAAAAGCAGTAAAATATATCATTAGTTTTTCAAACCATTCAAATTCAGTTTAATTTTTTATCATACACGCAAAATGCACGATTTTTGACAATTTTCAAGAATACAAAGTCTATTGAAGAATAAATACGTTTCAACACCAAAATGGAAGTCTTAAATATGAAAGAACATTGTGAAGAGCGTTGAATAAAAAAAATTTGTTTTAATATTTTTGGATAAAATGTAGAACACATGCAATAAATATTCAATTTACCATGATCATGTAACTGCAATAAAGAACCTAAAACATGGTGAGTTTGTTCAAGGCGTTCTTAAGATATTTTTCATTCTTGTTTCAAACAGTGCAACTATTATATTGCAAAGTGTGCAGTATATAATTTAATGAAAAAAAGATCGAATAGTGTATTGATATTTTCCGAAATTTATAATTCGATATTTATAAGTCTACGAAATTATATTAAACAAGCCTTTTCTTAGAATTGATGTAACCCCAGGCTACACGATTTAGGGATAACACAAAATCCTGAAATTTACGAGCTCGAATTGATGATGATGATGATGATGATGATGATGATGATGATGATGATGATGATGATGATTGATTTAAAATGCGGGCTAGCTTGTGTCATCGATTATGAATTTAAAATTGCTCGAACGAAGATGTAGGAAAACTTCATTTGCATATTTATTGGTAATATTCTTTCATAGGGATTAACCTTGGTTTCTCAAAATGTGCTTAACCTTACCATGGGTGCATAATATTAGGGTAGTTTAGGGTATCAGTGCGGAGCACTTCCTTTTTTTTAGAATTTCTCAATTTTTGAAAAAGAACCTTTTCAAGGATTTTTGATGTTGATGCTAACAAGAGTTTCTTCTGAAAATTAAAAATATGTTGTTATTTTACAACAAAATCGACAGAACTTATAGAAATTATGCAAACACAGAATTCAGATTCTAGACTGAATCATTATAAACTACGGTACATTGGACAAACAACGATGTCGACAACGGCGAGAATAAATATTTAATTAAGAGCGAGCCTATGCTTATAATGTAGCATTAGAATTTAAAGAGTGCACAAATAGATACCAGACACTGCAGAATTAACAAATTATTTTACACTAAAAGACAAATAAGGCGATATAGGATTGCCAGCTGCTATGTATTTCAAACAGAATACTGTTCAAATAGCTCATTTATCCAAAAGTGTGTAATAATATATCTCTTAAATATTATTCAATAAATTTATCCCTATTGGATACATATTTGGTTGTTTTCTATAAAAATACAGAAAGAAGAATCCTTAGAGTCTGATCGGAATTTTGCAGATGTTAGGTTGCCATATTTACAAAATATTTCAAATTTTGTGTAGATGCAGACCGTTACGAAAACATCTGTTCGAGAGTTATTTCAAAATTTTTTTTCATGCAATATACAAAACAAAAGGTTATTCAACTCAAAATGGCAAATACTTAATTTGACTTTTGTGCAGTGACTTTTGATGCGGTGTAGAAGCTTCCAGTTCCGATCAATTAATAAGTTCCGATCAATTAATATTTGGCAACACACTCAGAAGAAATTAAAAACAAAAATAAAATTATATACAT
>CABFPE010000099.1:1223850-1236236 GCA_900660155.1 Hofstenia miamia
ATATATATATATATATATAGTGGTATAACTGCATCAATTGTCTATTTTAATTTCGACATTAATGAATTTAGTTCTTTGCTTTTGTAAACTGTGCAATTTTAGCTTAATTATTTCCGTTAAATTATTATGCAGTATTTTTGTTAGCTTAAAAGGTTATTGTACAGAACCTGTTTTATTTATTCATGTTAGCAACAGTGTACTATTGTTTGATTCCTTCACCAGTTTCGTTTGTATAAATATCTGCGATTTATTTATTGTTGGGTCGAATGATTCTCAGTAAATTCATTTTAATTATTTTCTTTTGACTGTTACGTTTTATAAAATGTGTTTCTCATTTTACAACTGCGTTGTTAAAGGATACCCATTCGGCGTACAAGCTGGTTGATAGCCATCATTTAGCTAGGTTATGTATACGATTAGGGCACTTGTACTGCTATTCATCCATAACGAAATTTATCATTATTGCTTTCACCTAAATTGCACGAGATAAGAAATGCAATGAGCTTAGGTTATTTTACTGAGCAATTAGGTTCACCACTTGCAACGGAGAGTTAAGGCCTTTTACTTTTCTATCTAAGTAGGGCTCTTGTCTTATACGACTCTTCTAAAAGGTTGTCTGTATCGGGTTGGCCGAGTGTGGTCAGTCTTCCCAAACACAATTTCCTGTTCACCTTTAACTTTAATTAGGATATGGTATATATGCAGGAGGAGTTAGTTTTATTGCATTGGTCAATCCAAGCTTTAACTCGAAATCCTCAATAGGATAGTGTATATGTATATACCGGGTGTTCCAAAAGTTTTAGTACAGAAATAAAAAAATGTTACAATAGATAACATATAATTCATGTACTTGAAATACAAAAACATGATTTATGTCCAACGTTAAAAAGAACGTTAGAAGAAACGTTTAGACAATTATGAAAAGTTCATTGACAACAATTCATTTATCGTTTATTCGAAGACCCCACCTTCTGCATCATGACAGAAATGAATCCTATTGGCCCTCGACGACCAATCCACCGGCCATTAAGTTTGTCATCAAGAATTTGTCTGGCTGCCCTTGAATGATGAGGGGAGGCTCCATCTTGCTGGTAGTGCATTGCTGGGTTTCATAGAAAATAGGAATGAAAATTTCGTTATATTTTTTGTACTAAAACTTTTGGAACACCCGGTATATCTATATCTCCCACTAAAAGTTTTTTAAAAATTTCATGACCGCCTTTCCAAACATAAACCTTTGAAACTTTGTAGGGTAGTGTCTCTTGAATTTACCTACCCCATCGTAAATATATTTAAGTTCGAGTAAATACTTCGGAAGCAATGGTCAAAAATAGGTTTTTTGGGGAAAGTGCGATTTGCGCTAAATGTCTTAAAAATTTGGGACCATTTTCCGCCAAATGTAAGGTTTTTGCATTTTGCATAGCAAAAAGTGTGAAATACATATATATATATATATATATATATATATATATAGTGTTAAGTGTTGTGTATATAACACAACACAATACAACATATTGTGTTGTGTGGGATTATATATTTGTTGAGCACACAAGTTATGTAGAACATAAAAATCGAACCTTACAAAATTGAATAGTACTCATATATTACGTTTAATACTTTCAAACTTACCAAAAAACCGTTATTTTTATTAATGCAATGTAATATAGAAAGCAAAAAACCATTATTTGGTTATTAACATGAATGCTTGAAAAATAGTGGGTTTAAAATAAAATTTCTAACTTCTTTATACAAATATTTTAATTAAGATAAAATATATCACCAAAGTTAATTTTTATAAATGAAATTCTAAAGATGTCTAAAATTTGAAAACAAAACTAGAAAGAGTATTCTCTCCACTTTCATTGCCATTATAAAGCTGTCCCAGGCCAGGCCGTGGCTAAGGCTTTTGGGTCACTTGATAGCCCTTCCTCCCGGGATCCAGGATAGAAAACTCCAGAGTATTAATTCAAAAATTCTGTAACTAAGTTGGAGTGAATACATTTAAATAAAAATATATCAAATAGTAATGTAATTCTCTATTAAAAAATTCAATGAAAAAGTGCAAAACTGTTTCATATGAGTAAAGTATGATAAATTTATTGAAATTTGCTGGGCAATGGCACCCTAACTTGCAAATGAATGCCCAGGGCCACTTGTCCCAGATCATAAAGCATTGAGGAGTTTCTTTGCGTAAAGTCACAACTGAAATTTCGTACGGCGTGCCTCAATGAACGTTGATGGTCTATTTACAGAAAACTAAATTGTTGCATTTATGAGGTTTTCACCAGCTTTTCACATAAACACTAGGTATGGGGAGAATTTGAAATTTTTATCTGGACATGGGAGCATATTTTGCAAAGATGTATCAATATCAAGTATTTTCGAAAATGGCATGTTTATAAGCATTCAAAAATGTGATGAAACCATATGGTTACAATATGATATGAATGGCTAATATTTTTTCACTGATTACAGCTTTAGCAAAGATGTAGGGGCTGCTGACTACCCATAGGTTGAGAGAGGCATGAAGTGGTGAGTTTGGGCTCGGCTAGCATTAGTAAAAATAAACTAATTGTACGGACTTCTATTTTCAGACACACTTTGTGTAGACTTAATGTTGAAATCTTAATTGACTTGGTTTGAGTAGATCTCCTTTTGTATCAATCCTTTGTACTTGGCTGTTGTTGGTTTGCAAGGGCTGGGCTTCAGCCCAGACCTTATTATATTTTTGAGTTTTAAAATCGTTCAGTCTTCTAATCTGTGTTATTGTAAGTTTTATGAAGTGATTTTAGTTCTTCCTTTTAGTTGCGATAAAAGAGGAAATTTTTTTGGCGTTGATGAAGAGGCGGATGATGATACTGCTTTTTATACTAATCCTTGCTAATTGTATGCATTCATTCAAATTTACTTATAAAATATTCATGTGTATATACTCGATTTTTTTCTAGATAATAATTTTTCTAAGTAAGACTGATTTGATTGCAAATTGCTTCATATAATGGCGAATTACACAAGTTCGTAAATAATCCTAGCTTCATGGAAACTATAGAAATATTACAAAAAATAATCATTACTTTTCATATTAACTGTATTATTGTATTATGTAGTTCTAAATTTTATGAAAATACGTTCATATTCTTTGCCTTTCTTAAAATCTATTTCGTGACATTTTTAGAAGACAAGTTTTTTAGTGGATATCTTACGCATCTAATTCAGCACATTCTCTTATAAAGGATGATTTTTAATGATAGGACCAAAAATGGCTCTCTAATTATTGGATGACTTTTACTGAACAAATCAATAAAAATAACTTGAAAAAGAATAGTTCTAATTAGTTACTTTTTAAATAAAACATTTTTCATGTGCTGATCTCTTGAAAACATTCAATTGTTCAACACGAACTTGCAAACTGCTCATTACTGCATGGTAAGACTGATCCAATTTACTGAATTTCGGTTTTGATGGCTGCCTTGATTTGGTCGCCTTTTGACTCTAAACAATTTTTCTTAGGTATCCCCAAAACTAAATGGAAAAAGTCATTCAATATTACAAATCTTTAAATCAAATTCCCATCATCAAAAATCACCCAGCAAATTTAAATTTAAGTATCATTCTAGATGCAATAAAATTTTTTGATATTTTAAATTTTGCTACAAACTAAGCAAAGCATTCCTTGTTTATAAAATAAAACAAGAAATATATTTTCAATTTTGACCGGTAATATTCCCGACCTTTATTGAAATTGCCGACCCCAGTCGCGCGGTAACCGCCTCCATCTCTGTATTGTATTGGAGTAAATGATTTTCAATAAATCAATAAGAAAATTAAAACTACTTCTAAAATCTAAGCTTTTAAAAACACGATTACACAGTTTGATAATGGTGAAAATAGTAATAATTTGTAAAATTTTTGTTATATTTTGATGTACAAATTAAAATATACACAAAATCTTCATTGTCTACAAATGCTTCGTATTGAAGTATTTGACAGTGATAGTTTGTTAAAAAATTTCTTTTGGGGAATTTCTGAGGGCCAATTGTTATTCTTGTGGTGTGATGGGGGAATTGTCGAATGGCTTTGTAGACATTTCCTATGGTGTGGAATGCGTTGTGAGTCAAAAATTTTTGTCCACAACACTGAATTTTTTTACATGTGTAGAGTAGTGGTGCAAAAGTGTTTTGTGTTAATGGCAGCAGCTATGGTTAATAGGTGTTTACGGTTAACATTGTTTGGTTAAGGTTGTCATCAAGCTTACCTTGTGTGTTGTGTACATAACACAAAACAACACAACAACAAATCATGTTAAGCCGCGCGCAAACAATACAACTTTTGTTGAAAAACCAATTAAGATTAAGAAACCACATTGGAGGGATTCAAATTATTTCAAAATTATCCTATCACATTGCTCGCTATAATTGGTTTAGCAACGAAAGTTGTATGGTTTGCGCCCTACCTTATGTTGTATTGTATAGATTTTGATGCTTAATACACAATACAATATGTTATGTGACGCATAAACATCTAATTTCACTATAAATTTTAGTTTCAAGATTCTAGCAAACTGCAGTTACCGCGTTAATTTTACAAAAATTTTAACTTAAAAATCAACAAAGTAAATTCCCATTCGTTAGTTTATGAGTGCGATCTCACAATATGTTTGAAATATAACAAGTTAATATTTGTCATACAATTATTTTCATTGTTAGTTTACACAAATCTGTTCTCATCATTTCCATCTGTAGTTGCAGGTCTGGGTTGCCGTTTTCTTACGAATTTTGATTCTCAGATTTCATCAAACATAGAAGTCGAATGGAATTAAAATATAATAATGACTATATTCTGCTACTTAGCGATTCTTAAATACAGTTGCATTCCAGAAAAAGATATGGCAGTTACACCCTTGAATAGCTAAAGCTTTTTTAATATAACAATGTAGGTTATAAATAATTAATATTTTTATAATTCACTCTTGAGAAAATGTAATATATTTCGCAATAATTACATAGAATTTAGTTGAATGTGTTTCTTCACCGATTTCGGTGAATTTTGGCAGAAGAATTATGAATTTGAATGTCATTTACGTGCAAAAACATATTTTTTTTAGCAATTTGTATTCTAAATTTTGTGAATGCCTTCCTTTGTTGAGTTAATGTCTACGACTATATGCAGCATTGGGATATTGAAATTCAAACTTCCCTGCTACTTATTTCCAAAAATTATTCAATAACTTCATTTTGACTGTTGTGATGCTTCACATTGGGTATCACAATAGGGGAAGAATTCTGTTTACATACTTTCATGCTCTTTGCACTGTGCTTATGAAAAACTTATTCAAGCTTTCTCTGGAAATAAATGCAAGATCTGTATGAATTCTTTCTGTCAGACTTGTGAATATTGTATTCTGAAAAATCAACCCTTTTTATCAGAAAATTGGATCTTGACAAGCAAGCAATTTATTATTATCTATTCTCATGTTTGGCCTGAATTGAAAAACCACAATAGTGACATTTGTTTTTATCTACAAATAAAGGGTTTTCTCATATATAATGCAATCAACACAACTCTTGAACCTGCACTTATCGGGAACTTACCTCTAATACATAAATGTCCTAATATGAAAGTATGCATTTTAGCCTACAAAAAACCTTTAAGGAACAGGTGAGCCAATCTGATAGTGATTTTTCCATCAAAAATTCTCAGGATCTCCATTATCCTTCGAAGCTACAAGTATAACGCTAAGTGATAGCATGGAACAAACTGAAATTTTCCTTGCTTGATTGAAGAGAGGGAATTTTGCCAGGAATATCTAAATTTCATTTTCAAAGGTGTCAATTAAATGCTTTTCCTGAAAATTTAGGTTTGCTTAGTGATGAACAAAAAAAAAATTACACCAACTATTCAAGAGACATATTTAGGAGTGTGGGTTGTCTAGAAAATTTGAAATCTGCAGAAAATTATACTTTACGAGAATACCTTGGCCTTTGTAACTTCTGTAGGTTCAGATCAATGAAAACAATCTATTTATTAGTTTATGAAATGTGTATTTTTTGAATTGCTAGGAGCTTTAGTGTTTGACTTTCGAATGAATTCAAATTCTCTTTATGTATGTGATACTTAGTAAAGTCTTTGCATTATAATTCAATTGTTCTTGTATATAAATTAGTCATATCACTTCAGAAGAATATAGAAAGGCTAAAAGGATAAAGCCATTAAAAAAGCTATGATTTACTTACAGACATAAGAAGTTTATCCATGATCTGCAATCTTAAGCAGTGGCGTATTCAAGGAGGCGTCAATGTGGAATGTGACGCTGTCAAATTTTCAAAATGGATTTTGATTGGTTAAATCAAAATTATTTTCGGCAAAACGTTTAAAAATGTTAAAAACTATAGTCCTGAATTACATTTTTAACGTCTTTTTTCAAAATTTTAAAAATTTTTTGTGGGTGTTGTCCCGCTTTTGTTACTCACTTGATCTTGACTGGAATGTTCCCACTAAGAAATAATGCTTACGCGCCTGATCTTAAGTATCATTAGGTTTTCCTGAAAAAATTTTTGGATTGGTTTATTTTGCAAGCAGTATATAAACCGTTCATTAATTTTTAGTAATTCGATCAATTTTCAAAAAATAGGATGAAACTTAATGAATGAAATTTGGAAAATTCATCCTTACTTTAAGCATCGTAATTCAGTGCTATAGCTTTGAAATGGATATGGACAATGATGCTGTTCATATTTCGAGTTGTTGGAATATATTTTTTTAAAAATTAATTGAAACTCATTCTAATTGCTTAGATTTTTTGCAAAAATATATAAGATCGGGAAGACATTTTTTAACCAAAACGGGCCCGGAACGCGATTTTTGAAATTGATGAGATCTGGTTAAAATTGGTTAATCCATATTCACAATGCTTTCCATTTCGAAGGATACTTTATAAGTCTTTTTCTCCTTTAAACTTTAAGCATAATTGTTTAAAATAATTAACGCTATACGTTATCTTGATAATCTAGATTACCTTCATTAAAAATATTAATTTTACAGATTTAGTACAATATACTAAATGTCCCCGTAACAATGCAGATCTTTTTCAGGTATATTTTGGGATAATTTTTAAAGTAACTCATTCTTTATTTATGTTGTGTACGCATTTCTTATATAATTAACTGAGTAAATGGTCTGCGTTTGTAACAAAACAAATTTAAAGGTTATCGGGCCGATATTTTACGATAATCTGGTGCATAAGATGGGATATTGGACAGAATATTTACTCAATAATAGGTTATTGAGATAATCTTATCGAAGATAATCTTTTGTAAGATTGTGTTTTGAAGAAGTCTGGAAATGTAGCCTGGTAGTCAACCAAAATAATCATCATTTTAAATTTATGCTTAAGTGAAGTGAAACTTGTGCAGTAAGCAGCAGCCAATGGACTCATTTTTGTTTGATATGTTTTATTTGTACTTCATTTTAAAGAAAAAAAATTTTTAAATAAAATTGCTTATTTTCAAAATACGGAACGAGACTTGTGAGTTACATAGGCCCGTCCCGTTTGGTGCTTTTCAAGAGCCCGGATCTCACAAATCTCGTCCAGCTTGGATGATTTAACACTGTGAATTACTACTCTTTCTGGTACATAAGATTAGAATAAGTATGTATGATAATCAGAAATCAAGAATCATTTTGTTATTCTTATGGTGTCTTCTACCTTACTGTTTTGTAAAACAAAATAACAGCATTCGAAAATATCATGATGCTACACAACATAAAAAAAGAATGAGTTATTTCTCAAATTATCCCAAAATATACCTGAAAAAGATCTGCATTGTTACGGGGACATGTATATTGTGGGAAAGATTACATACGTTGCAATTCTCACATTTAGCATTTAATACATAATATCTTTTGAATAATGCTTTATTCCAACTCTATTAAAGGTTACTTACCAATTTGTTAAATTCATTTTCAAATTTAGAATTTGTCAGTAATGAATTCGAAAAATCAAATCAATCCAAGATTGAATGCTCTAATTTAATTTCTAAAATTAAGAAGGAATTTTTGGATTGTCTAAGCGATAGTACTTCAGATGTAAAAACACAACAGTTTCTCCCTGATAAATATACCCCAAAAGTTTCACTTACCGCAAAACTACACAAATCGAAAATCACAGTGTCAAGCAAATGATTACAACAGAAAGATGACAAACTAAATGCCAAAGAATGCAAAAAATTAGTAGGCAATGTCGAAAAAATTATCAAAAACATTGATGGTAGTAATGCAATAATTGATAACTTCTTAATTTCAAATAAAAATGACATTATTCTGCAAAATTTAAAAAACTGTTAAAACACAATTCATTAGCAGAAAAAAATAATAACGGAATACTTAAAATGTTAAAACTGTAGCGAAACTTCTTATTTTTAATCCATTTTAATGTGTTTCAAATGTGGTAAATTTGGTCAAACACAAAAATTCATTTGTAAATGATTTAAATAATTGTATGTTTTGCATTACAAATAATAATTTCATGGCATGTCCAAACAATAATAACAAAACTCAGCATTGTTGCATAAACTGTTTTAACTCCAATAAGTATAATAACAACGCAACAAATCATAATACATGTAACAAAGAATGTCCTCTAAGCAATTACAAATTACAAGATTAAAGACTAAGTATGAATAAATCCACCCCTAATAACAAAGACATCATTTCATTTACGCAGTTAAAAGAGAAAATAGACCTTAATAAATGTAAAATTAAATACATAAATATTAACTTTCAAAGTATACAAATAAATATGATAGATTCAATGATCTATTAAACAATTTTGATTCAAACTATTGTCATTACAGAAACATGGCTCCAAAATGATGATAAACTACGAAGTATAACTCAATTATTTTTCACTAAAAATAGAAACAATATGCATTATCAAGAAAATTAAGAGGCGGGGTTTTCCGAAACATTTAAAACTAAAAGAAAGAACAGATATTTATTTTAAGAATTCAAATTGCAAAAGTTTATGGATTGGAATAAAGATAAATGGATATACCAAGCTAATAAATATTAGTTATTGTAGTAATAGACAAAAAGATAAGGAATTTATTAAAATAATGCTTAAGAAAATTAACAAAGACTAAAAAATATCTACTGCAATTATATTAATGGGTGATTACAATCAAAATTATTTAAATACTACCGAACTTAAAAATATTCATGATATGATAGATATCTATAATAAGAAACCAATAAATACCAGTACTCCAACACATATTCATACAAAAAGGTTTTCATTAATAGAAAACATTATTTGCGATACAAAAGAAACAAATAATTTTGAACACTTTGTAGAAGATTGTTTGATTTCAGATCATCTCTTAACATCTTCAATCCAAAAGGAAGAGATTAAGCCAAATATAATAGAAATAGAATATCAATACGTTCATTACAGAAGTAATTATTACCAAAATACTTTATTAATTCAATTATTATGCTTAGATTGGAAATTATTTTATAATTTGATAACAGTTGATGGAAAAAAATTAAACTATCTTTTTAATGAACAATTTCCATTAAAAAAAGTTTAGAAGAATACGAATCAAAATGGAAGCAATGGTTATCAAATGAAACAAACAATTAATTAAACTGAAACGCAATGCGTACATAAGCTACTGTAAAGATAAAAATGACCAAAATTTTACCAAGTATAAATATATTAGAAACATAGTATCTAACAAATGCAAGAGATTTACGCAATTTCTTGAAATTATAATTTGAAAATAAAAGCATAACACAAAAATGCAGATTTATATCGAATCTTTTCAAGAATAATAATTCTTCAGAGATTATATCATTAAAGGATAAAAATGAAGTCATGTATGATCAACAAAAGATAGCTAATTTGCTTAATGAAACATTCATAAATCTATAAAATTATACTGACACCAAACACAATATATCTCTATAAATGAAATGCAAATTCACAATAATTTACTGTACAAAGAACAATTTAAATTTTGCTTCATAAATTTGCATCAGTTTAATGAAATATCACAAAACATAAACGTTAATAAATCACAAGGACCGTCTAAAATAGCATCATGGTTTTTGAAGCAAGCAATGCCAATATTATGCAGACCATTATGTGATATTCTAAACCAATGCATTCTGAGGATATCTTTCCAGATGATTTTAAAATAGCACAAATCATAAAAAGGTTGATAATGAAGACGCAATTAATTATATCTAATTCAGTATTCCTAGTACTAAGTAAGATATATGAAAAAATAATATATAACCAAATAAATAATTATATTGAGGAATGTAATTTACTTCAATCGTTACAATTTAGATGTTTAGAAATTATTTATCAAAAAATGATGTCCTAATTCATGTCCTAGATGACTGGGGAAAATATTTTGACAAAGACCAAAGTGTATTCATTTTATTGCTAGATTGATCAAAGGCATTCAATTCAATTGATCATAATATTCTAATGTATAAACTACAACGAATTTTAATTAGATAACCTATCTAGATAATCTATTATTAGCTTTTTTGATAAAGATATTGTTGAAGATACGATGTTGAACAAACCTGAACATGTATTTCTTAATTGCGATAATTCTTTTAAACAACTATGCTTAAAGTTTAAAGGAGGAGAAGACTTATAAAGTATCCTTTGAAAAACATTGCGAATATGGATTAACCAATTTTATCCAGGTCTCATCAATTTCAAAAATCACGCCCGGACCCGTTTTGATTAAAAAATGTCTTCCCGAGCTCGTCCCGTCCAGTCTCACCTTATATCCTGTCCTGCTTCTAACCCTAATACAAGGGCATTTTCTTACATTTAATGAAATGATTTACACAAATGAAATTGTGTGCCTTTTGGAAGATTGTGAGGATGGAATTTACACAGATATATTATTCTCTTGATGTTAATATTTAATTTCTAAAGTTATATTTTTAGAGAATAATCACTCATGTGTAATATTTCAAGATGACATTCTTTTGATAATTATATAAAATTTCAAAATACTTTTCTTCATAAAGACTAGAGATTTTTTTAAGGAAGGAGTGGTTTTTCCTTATATAATTTTGAAAAATAATCTAAGCAATTAGAATAATTTTCAAATAATTTATCTTTCGACAACTCGAAATATGAACACCAATATTGTCCACATCCATTTCAAAGCTATAGCATTGAATTAGGAGGTTGAAGTTACAGATGTATTTTCCAAATTTCATTCATTAAATTTTTGAAAATTGATCTAAGTACTAAAGCTTAATGAACGGTCCATATACTGCCCGAATCATTTGCTTGCAAAATAAACCAATCCAAAACTGAAATTTTTATCAGGAAAACCTAATGATACTTAAGATCAGGGGCGTAAGAATTATTTCCTGATGGGGGTATCTTAGTCAAGATCAATTGAGTAACAAAAGCGGGACAACACCCGCAAAAAATTTTTAAAAATTTTTAAAAATACGTTAAAAATGTAATTCAGGGCTTTAGTTTTTAACATTTTTTAAAGTTTTGCTGAAAATAATTTTGATTTAACCAATCAAATTTGACAGAGTGACATTCTACATTGACGCCTTCTTGAGTAGGTTTCTGCTTAAGATTGCAGATCATGGAGAAACTTCTTATATCTATAAATACATCCTGGCTTTTTGAATGAATTCATGCTTCTTAAATTTCTATAGTCTTCTGAAGTGATATGACTAATTTATATACAATAACAACTTTCAATTATGCTGCAGAAGCTTCACAAATATCACAGACATGAAGAGAATTCGAATTCATTCGAAATGCAAGCACTAAAGCATCTAGCAATTCAAAAAATGCACATTTTATTCTATAACGTAAGGAATCCGCTTCACAAGTATGACGACAATACAAATTGTACGTATTATTCGACTTCAGGCAAGTATTCCATTTGATTTTTATCAAAATCTTAGCAATTTGATGAGAAACAACATTGAAAATATTAGCAAGCTCTATTGCATCCACATGCTTTCTTTCTGTGCCCGATTTTTATCAGAGGAAGGCGCCTCTGAATCTAACTACTCCGCATATTTTGGCTTTTCCCAAGCTACAGTACTTAGTAATATTTAATAGGGCTTCGACAAGGTGCTTAGTATTGCTGGTGCTTTTTCGCACGCTTAGAGACGTTCAGTTTCTGCTCATACTTACCGCCTACAACCAGTTTTTATTAAACATAAGAAGATACTTGCTACGTGGCTCTCTGCCCTTTGCCGCTGGTTTTCTTTTAAACATTGCATTGGTTGCGGCCCTACCTACAGAGTCGGAAGAAAAAGACAAGAGTCTAAAGAAAAAAAAAGACAAGAATATACTCTTTGTGTTTCTTAGATGTGTCAGA
>CABFPE010000099.1:1249937-1261097 GCA_900660155.1 Hofstenia miamia
TATATATATATATATATCAATTAAAACATTCATCTAACAGCAAACACATTTCGCTACATGTGGATGTCGAAATGATGTAAACGTGTATGTTTATCTATTAGATTGTTAATGTAGTCTTTGTTTGTAATTGCTTTAGCGATTTTAATGTAAGCATCATATTAAAACTTGATTTTTTTCAAATCTTAAACGGCCTTTAATGATGTTCTAGATGATGTCTCCATATTTCCCCAATGTATGATGCTGATCATCAACCACAGGTATATTTGTACACAATGGAGGAAGTCAAAGGCATCGTAATAGGATCCTTATTACTGAAAAATAATGAAGTCTTTGTTGAAGAAAAGCTTAATAATTTTTGTTTCATAATTGAGTAATCTTCTATTGATATTTTGAATTTATTTTTAATATATGGTAAGCTCCGATTTCCAAAGTGGTAATATTTATGAAGAAAGGTTCTTAGTATTGTCTTATGAGATGGTGAAGTTATAGATTATTTGAAAGAATTGCAAACTTTTCTCATCTACATTTATTTTTAATATTTTTTTAGCAGTATTTAAAAGTTTTTCTACAAAAATTTTGCAAAGCAGCATTATCCTTGATTACATAGCATAAGCCAATTAATTCATGGCGATGTTTGGCATATGAAGTGAAACGATAAAATGACTGACTCCTTGCCACCAAAACAGAAGATCTAACAAATGCTTTTCATATTTTTGTTCTTGTAAAAATTTTAATCTTCAAAACTAGGACAAAGATGCAGGCAAGTGCTAATTCGTTTGAAAGTTCAGGTAAATGAAAATAAACCTAAAGCTCTTAGTAAATGTGTTATCTAGGGTTTGCCAGACCTGAATTTGAGGCACCCGCCCCGTCCCGTTGCCGATCCCTGTTTCTTCGATCATGAACCTTTGTTACTAGCAATTTATTTGGGATTACGTTTTAAACCTTAGATAATCGATTGATAACTTCACGTACAGGTCTTTTAGTCAAATATCTACCTAAAGAATATTTCAACGATGTCTTTCATTTTACAGAATATAGCCTAATGTCCCTATCTGGTGAATTCATCCGTTTGAAGAGATTTTTGTTTAATTACATGTACATAAGTTTCTAGGACTTATCTGAATTGTGGCTAAGCAAAAAAAGAATTTTCTTTTCACTTTGAAAAATTTTTTTGGCGCTTCTTAGAAGTATTCAGAATAATACATCTAGTAAGAAAATATTCATGTGACTTATCATTAAAGAGGCGAAGCATAACTTTGGAAATAGTTCGAAATATTACCATACTTTAAAAATATGTTTGATTTTCCAACTATTGCCCCAAAATAAATTGCCAATTATTCAAAATGTAAATCCAGGTTGTCGATTGAGCTATATTCAGATCACCATGCTCCACTATTCAAACCTCCACACAAAAATATATAAATATTTCTTTGATTATTATTAAAAATGTTAAATACTTAATTTATTCTGCAAATGCAGGAAATTGGTAATTTAATTCTTGAAAACAATGTTTGATATTATATCGAAGCCTTAATTGTGTTAATATTTATATCTACAATATTAACGTCATTGGAAAATTGCTGTTTAAATATATAATTAACTGTAAAAGAAACCTAAAAAAATTGCGTACAGTCACTAGTTTCCGGAAAAACAATCTAATTTGGAAAAGAAATGTTATTCGCTGTTTTAGAATAATAAAATTACAGACTCGAAAGCGTATTTTTGATATTCTTTCAGCAAAAATATTAGTTAAAAGTTTTCAATATCAAAGTACATTTTTCCTGATATTAATATTGACAAATGTAGGGTAATGTGGGAAGGAGTACATGCAAATGCTATGATACCTTTTTTCAAATTATATGTAATAAACATTAAATTTATAATTTTCAGCAAAAACGTCATGCTTATAGCGGATACAACTAATAATGCTAATTTTTAAAAGATTATAATTATTAGTACATACATACTTGTAAAAATCAGTGCGTTTATCCTACTATTGACTAAAAACCAATGTATTTTGCAAGCTCATGTTTTCAATATTGGGGCTGGCTATATTGCGCTTAAAGGGCCTAGCTATTGCATATGGCCGAGAGAGGCTATAGCTCCCTAAGCCGACAGCCTCTCCATTGATGATACATTTAAATCCACGACAATTTCTCTCATTGTAGTATTTCTTGTGAAGTGTGATTATCTTCACCAGCTTCACTTGCCCTCCTTTTCAGAGTTAGTTGACATACCAACAAATAGCAAACTACGATTCAATCAATAAATTATTCGGTTAAAATGATTGTTCAGTGCTACACGAGAAATTCTTTTTGTATCAAACTTACTGTCGCAAACTGTATAAAGCGTATGAAAAGATTAATATATGTAAACAAATTTCTTTACAACTATATTTATAGGTTTCAAAATTATTCATGTTCAATTTTGTAAAAATGTCATTTAAATGTCTTTATGAAATTTCATTTATGTAATATGATTTTTACATGTTTTGAAATCAATATTTCTGATGCCTATCAGTGTAGTCATACAAAGATTTGTAAATATACTAAGCTTTTGTTTGATGTATGTTTATGAAAATAATTTTTAATGTTACCCTTCATGAGGGCATCAAAGGGGAAACTAAATTAACAAATTGACATAAAATTGGAATATACAATGCAAAAATTAATACTATTATGAAAAATCACAGCTATAATACATATTATTAGTGTATTTTAAATAAAGCACTAAAATATTTCTAAGTTTTTGTCCACAGTGATTGGTAGCATTTGAACATTCTCAAATAAAAATGCTTCCAGTAATAGCAGAATTTTTCATAAATATATTTAGACCTTTTTTATTTTTATAACCTTAGTCAAATAATTTCAAAAAATAACGCATCCAAGACTATTTTATTGAACATTCAAAGTAAATACAGTAGAGATAATTATTTATTTAAAGCATGCTTACAACAATGCTCTAAGGAATGCCTTCTTTAGACATTGCTTCAGACCTAATTTTCCAAAATTAGGAATATATTTTTAACGTGACTGAATGATGTAACTGCTAATTTTCATTTTCTGTGAGGATTTAAAGTAGTTTTTTTATAAAGGATGATGAAGCTCAGAATATGTATTAACCTTGCAATCTCTAATGGATTATTTTTTCACTGATTTGAGACCAAAATTTAAATTTTGAAATCTGCATTATGAAACAGATTTTAAAAATGGTAGTTTTGAGTACTAAACTGTGATAGTCGAGAAAAATGGAAATTAGTTGCATGAAATTGCAATTTGCAGTCACTTCAGTGTTCTGAATAACAATTATTTATTCTTTGATGGAATTTTCAAGAAAATAGTTTCGATCTGATTCAGTCTCATTAATTATCAATTTTCACTTAGGTTATTGTTCATTTGGAAAACCGAAGCACCTCAATTTAAAACTTTTACTTTGATTTTCTTTATCATTCTTAAGAATTTCGACGTATTTAATGTAAAACAACTAGTAGATCCACTTAGTCCCAAATATTTTAGAGAATGTTATGCATTAGGGTTCGTTTCTGTTATATTTATAAAGCAAATATGAGAATCAGGGGCTTACACATGATCTTCTGATGGAAAACATCTCAGTTGTGATCAATTTGAGTGGCCAAAAGCGAGGCGAATCCCCATGAAATTTTCAAAATATTGTGCAAATAGTCGTCAAAAATGCATTTAATCACCTTAGATTTTAATATTTCGTAATTTTTTTTACAAATTTTTCATTTAGGGATTCAAAATCAATGCTGAAAACCTGATGAAGTACATACTCCACAATACCCCCTTTCGTACGCCACTAGTGAGTGTACTGGATTCGGTCCTGGAAAATTTTATCATAGTAAGTCCTACGCCTACTACATTCTTAATGGGTTTTGTTTCGATATGCCTTCTACTTCTCATGGAAAGATTGAATTATAAAAGTACTGTAAGAGTACGCTTTTTCCAACTTTTACCATGTGATATTCAACTTATTATTATGCATTGTTATTCTGCTGTTATTCAGGATTAATTTTGCGACATTTTAAAACAGTGTTCTTTCTACAATTTGCCCTTTAAGCAATGGTGCCTGACGCATGTCTGTTAAAATGAAAAAGTATTATGTACAATTGGCTATCACCGATCAGGTATTATCGGGACGTGAAAGGTGCCGGAAATGCAATTTTGACCCATTAGCTATTAGGTTAGAATGCACCAAACGCGTTGGCTAACTATCTCTACATAAAATTAAAAATATTCCAATAAAAAAGTTAAAAATAGCAATATTAATCAAAATCACATTCATAGAAACAATAATAATAATAAATAAAGAAAGAAAGAAAGAAAGAGAAAATTTATTCACTTGCAACCCTAGGGTTGAATAATAGTGAAATATACAAACTTATAACATTAAGTATAATATACAAATGGATATTCTTTTTGAATCTGTGACGGAATAAACGATTTCGTAAATCGAAATGTCCTAACTGAGATTTGGCGATTGCGATGAGCTCGTAAAGGGTAGAGAGATTCTCGTTCTGCGGGTATTAGATTGTGTAGAGGGTGGTTCAGGTTCTGCAATTTTTTCCAGAGTCGGTCACAAAGACTTTGGCGACGAGTGTACAAGGTAGAACATTTTAGTTGTACTCCTGCTTCACTATATGTTGCATTTGGTACCATTATTCGGAAAGCCCGTTTCTGTATCCTCTCCAGCCGATCGCTTTGATTTTGGGTTAACCCATAATGCCATAGTGGGGCACAATACTCAAGCAGTGACCTGATTAACGAGACATACACGGATAATAGATGATTTTGGGATACACCGCTTCGCCAAAGTAGTTTTAGTAAAAATAACCTTTTAGAAACAATAATAATAATATCTACAGAAACAATAATGATGTAATAAACAAAGCTTCTATTTTTTTAAAAAATTTTGAGTGCATAGTCATTGACAAAATGTTGTTTAGATATAGCTTTAGGCAGGCACACCCTAGGGCCTTTATTAATGAAAGCGTGGAAATGGGTGTCGCATTAAGACTATCAAATGAAATTCTAAAATAACTTATTCATTCATCGACTAAAATAGATTCACTAGATCAAATGGCTTTAAATATTTCACTCTATATTTATCTATGAAATTATCCAACATCATAACTATAGAATCTGGAGAAAAATTAAAACTGAAATTTCGGTGTGCTAGGACAGAGATAGATGACACCTCCGAATCGGTACCTGAAAATGTAGCAATCCAGTAAAACGGAGGCGTTGAAGATAAATTTAAAAACCAGCGATATTTAATGAGACATAATGAATATAATACTTACATGGGCGAATAAATGAATTGGATATAAAAATGATATCTTATAATAAAATGAGTGCTAAAATGTCATCTAGCATTAGCTGGAATTGTTTCAAGCAGAGATCTAAATGATAGCATTATAGAAAAAGTGTTAAATTTCGCAAATATTGTGGTTATTGAGATACTGATCCTTACTTACTGCACTATGAACTGAATTTAGGAGTAAATGTATTTTATGTTTGTTTTAAGGTTGATGGTCCAAATAATGATATTTAGAAAAAAATTGTTAACATTGAGTTATGAGTTGTTCTCAAAATGAAAACGTTGGTATTATTAAGGGATCAAAATTGAAATTTCCGATTTTTAGATAATGTCATATTTTGATAAATTGAAAAAAAAGGAAAACATTCTGATTGCTGAATAAAACCATTAAGCGCTTAAAGAACATACATGCTACACATACTACGATTTTTGGCAGAAATAAAAATTTTCCCAAAATTAAAAACGTTAGTAAGTAAAGGGTTTTAAGAACTTCTATCCCGTCAGTACAGACCAAGGCTGCTGGATTGCTATTAAACCTTTCGAAGTAGAAAAAAGCAAGTCAATTTCAAAGTATAGAATGAGATTGAAATTTGAAAAATTAACTGTGTGATAGTAGATAGAAGACTATTGAAACAGATTTTTAAATTATGAACGTTGATTTATTGAAGTTGGGAATTTCGTGCAAGTGACTCCCGATTTTGCATTGACAAGCGCAGCGCTTTGAGGTATGCACTGTATTGTGTAACGTAATGCGCAACTTTGAACACAATCTTCATACAGGCAAAATTTCCATAATGATGAGATAACTCCTAGATAAATGATTACATAGTGCCAAATTTGTGCAAAATCGCGCACAACAAATATTTGCAACCAAAGCTACTTCTGCTCAGTCAGAAAAAGACTTCAACTAGACTTGACCTACTACCAGTAAAGAGATGTAGAAATTCCACAAGACAGTCAGAAAACCTATTGGGTTTAGTATCGTTAAACAGCTATTTCAAAAATACTGCTAACCAGGCCTGTAAACGGGTCAGACTTATTTGGACCCGACCAGACCCGGCACGTTTTCCAAAATTTTATCCAACTGGACACGACTTGCTCAGTTGGGCCCGTGAAGGTTATTATTCATTTTAAATAATATTTGAAATTTATAAGTCTAAGACCAATCGACAAACTAAAGTTCTCAAAATAAATTTAGTAAAATGCTAGAACATAATGTAGTTGTAAGAAAAGGAATATCCCCAGATCAGCTCCTGATCATTTCTGAAGCGAGTTGCACTCCATACAGACATCGATTTCTTGCAATGACAAAAGTTTAACGGTGCAAGCTAAGAGCTGAAAATGTGTTTTATGTAATACAATCTACAGTAACTATTCCAATAAACTTAGATGAATTTCAATGGAGATTAAGTTTTAGACCGATACATGTCCTCAAAACAAACAGAAATGTATACGTTTTCAAGCAAAAACTCTACATGTAATCAGAAATTGCCAATGTTATTGAATGGGTCGACATGACCGGATTTAAGGCAAAAACATTGACCTGGCCTGAACACGACTAAAAGTTGACCCAACCCGACCCGCAGGTTGAATAAAATATTTTGTAATGGAAAAATTACTAATGTCAGTGTGATATAGAAACAATTTTTTCTTTAATTTATTCTTGCTTGTAATGGAAAAATTACTAATGTCAGTGTGATATAGAAACAATTTTTTCTTTAATTTATTCTTGCTTAAAACTGTTCATCATCGTAATTAGTTTTACAAAATAATGTCAAATTCTAGATTTGATAAATGAATGATCATTTTAAGCCATTAAGATAAATGAATGAGTATTTTTGGTAATTTAATGCTAGAATCAAAATATAGTTTCTATATATTGATCAAATTTGACAAGCATTGCCAGAATGTAATTGTAAACATATTGTCTAATGTATTTCTGTGGTAATATCACTAATACTTAAAAAAAACTTTGTTGACATCACACCTGCTAATAAATAACTAGAAAATTGCTTTAAAGTAACTTTGCTTATTAAATTAATAAAGAAGCGCGCAAACTTTGCTCATTAATGCGAATATAAAATATAAACTAATTACAATTTATTATTCACTATTAGGAATAAATAAGAAATTTATTATGCACAGAACCATAAATATTTTATTCTAGTGACTAGCAGAATCAGTCAATTGGTAAAAATCTGTATATTTTAATTAGAATGCTTTTTTTGGCAATTTTTATGACTTTGGTAATAAAATTATTGACTATTTTACATTGAAACTTATTCATTATTGAGCTTTGATATAGTAAATTATGGGTTTAGAGCAATTTTAACAAAAATAAACAAAAACGCTAACTATGTTGCAAAATGTAGTATTCTATTACTATTCCAAAACTATCAACGACATCATTGATTACTTTACCATTGGAAGATGTTAAAAAGTACTTAGTTTCATAAAAATTGTATGCATGTCTTACACAAAAGCTCCTATTCACCAAGAAATGATATAGAATTATTGCTTAGGATGGTCGTAAGGTAAAATATTACATTAAGTACATAATTGGTTACCGTACCAGTAGACAGACTGAATAGTGGGTGAAAACACCATTCGGGTTCAACTCTTACCACTGCAGAGGTACTGATAAGTTCGGTTTGAACCGTGAGAATTATTTTTCGAGCCCCAGCACACAGAGTGCTTTTCTATTTGAGTTTGATCAATGCAGTGAAACCAAAGTCCGAATTTCAGTTGAGAGTTTGTGCCTCCCGTTTTAGAAAACCAAGACTACTAACTACTGTGACATAGCACAGAATTGTAAACGGGCCTTAACCCATAAATGAAGCCCAGCCCGACCCCTTGCAATTGGTAATATTCAGGCCCAGGCCGGTCATATCCAAAACCTTTATAAGATTTTTGTAATAAAAAAAATTAAACACAATTGAAAATACTAAAATGAAAACATTTTTGCATCAACTGCACTATTTTAATTGAAAAGAGTTCACTCGTGATTGCGACAGAAGCGATCGTCTTCAAATATGGATGCGTCCACTGCTGGAAAGGATTTTAATTGGAATTTTTAAATTGTTAATAGCTGTATTGCAGTTTTAATAATAAATATATGTTTATGGTACATCGTATACAAATGCTGCGAACTTTTGCAGCATTCCCTTCGCAAAAATGCAAACATAATACCTAAAGTATAAATGAAATTTATTTCGCTTGATATTACTAAGAAAATTTCTGATTTAATTGTAATTATTGAATATAATAGTTGAATAATAATTTAATGCAAATAAACTTTTGAACAATTCTAGGAACATGGGCAAAAATTTTGGAACTGACCCGATACGGGCTCGCTTCATTTTTAATCTTGTGCCTAAACACGGCCCGGTCCAGTTACAACTCTGAAACAGCAAATGCTGACCTTTATTACATCCCATTGGCCCTGACATGATTACTTTGTGAGACCATAGGCGTAGCCAAGGAAGGGCGAAAGGTGCACGCCCCAAGTTTGCAAAGTTTAGTTTCGAAGTTGACCCTTCCTTGAAAATATATTAAAATTTGTAGAAAATTACTTCAACGCTTATAAGTGTTTGTGTCTATAGGCTCGTATGCATCAGGCGACGGTGTCTTAAACCAAACACTTTGTAGTTTCCTTGAACTCAACAAAACGTGCCCTCTCCAAATTTATTTTTTTGACTTGGCCACTGTGAGAGACGCACTCATAGTTAGGAAACCATCTGTCCACTAAAACTAAGTAGTCAGGCTTGACGACTGTCACAGCCCCAAGTGCATATAAAAGCACCTTCGTCTACTCTATTGCTAAAACCTTCGGTAGGTCCCGGACTCTCTATTGTGCTACCCAGAAACCGTCAAATTGAGGCTGCCTTACTAGGAAGCTTTCGGTGCACTGCTCTTTAGGTTCCCTTCTATCTGTAGCTTTTATTGTACCACCTATGTAATCCCTTGCTATTCACATATTGAGATATTTGAATGGCTAAAACCATATAAATGTTCACATTAAAGAGTACATCCATTTTTCAGATAACAATGCAAGCAAAATTAAAAAAACAAGTTTATTAGATTTCCTTATGTAGTTGGAATAATTTTTGATAAATCTATCACAGAATTAGACATTTTATTTCACTTAGCACCCATATTAACCAATTCTATTTCATATAATGTTAATCAATAAGGCTGATGACTACAATAGGTCCTCTTTCTTCAGTATCTCATTGAAGAGCTTTTAATAGTCGTGTAAAAAATTGTATCATTCTTGTGGTATAACATTTAGGTCTGAATTTAATAATAATATTTTAATTTGCTCCTATCTACAATTAAATACCATAATGAATTAAAAAATTGCTGGATTAACCTTTTGATTATTAAAATATTATTACATTAATTTAGTTAATATAACAGTAATTATAAGAGGTATTTTTTACAATTGTGTAAAGAATTCTAAGTTTGTGTTATTCTAAATTATGATAAAAATATTTTAAATCGTTAAGTCTAAAAGACAAATATTTAAAAAGCATAGTCATGTGAGATTAGGAAGTTTTACCTTCTCAATGTTGAGTTGCTTCAAGTGTCTCTAGTTGTTAGTCATATTATTCGTGCTTCTAAGAGTAATGTATACTCACTCTCATTCAAAAATTCCCTTAACACACGCTTCGAATGCTTTCATTTATATGGATTGGAACTGATAGCATACCCAGATGGGTATGAAGTGAATAATATTACTATCTCGTTGAAGCTTTCATGCGTATTTGGAATCTCAGTTTATCTAATGTGCATTTCATAAATGATAGAAAGTTCATTCTTGATAACTAAGTATGATTTCCCTTCTACCCTTAATGAGCTCAGCAATATTGACATAACAAACATCATTAGATGAAGATTTGAATTATTATTAACCCTAGAATAGGTCAAAGGTTTCATTTTTACTATGTTGGTTACCATTCAAGATGCAATTCTGTATGTATATATTTATATATGTAACTCCTTTCTCATTTTGACTTTAGTAAAGTCTTCAAACAATCGATTCAAACTAGCAATGGAAATGGGTAACTATTGCCAAAAAATGGGGTAAAAACACTTTTGAGTTGAAAAAAGCTGAACCAAAGAACTGCCAAATTTTGAAAATTGTAAAAGTAATTTTTTACATCACAGTCCCTACCTTAATTGACTTGGAAATTTTGAAATATCATTTACTATGTATTTGCAACATTTCTAAAAAATTCAGAATGTTTTCTTAAACAAAGTAATAAGTTTTTAATCATATCTAGTTGAAAAAAGTGGTAAAATATTATTTTGAATTTTTTGTCAACAATATTGACAACATAAGCTTTACACACTCAAACAATCTGTTTATGCTGCTGTTGAAATTTTAATTATAATTTACTGGACCTCTTGAATGAAATCATCGATTTTCTCAAAGCTTGATTTTCGGTGTAATTTTCAGCTACAAAAAATATATTTTTTGCTAAAAGTTAACTAAATATAGATTGTATATAGCTGTGGTATTTAAAAACGTCTTTTTTAAACTAAAGTCTTTTCTGATATATCAGTAAATTTTGTTTATTGACTATCATGCATATTTAATTACCTTGTCATAACATCGCCCTTGGAAGAAATTCTGAAACCTAAAAAAGTCCTGAAAATATTTTTAGTTTAAGTGCTAGTCATATCGTTATTTGACAAAATGAGAGTGTTTTGAGCACTGAATCTCATCCTTATCCAAGAATATGATTGAAGAACTAAAGCGCAAAAAACTTAATAATTGGTTACCACAGAAACGCAAATTTGCATAATTAATGCTTTTAT
>CABFPE010000099.1:1282225-1293987 GCA_900660155.1 Hofstenia miamia
TTCCGGAAAAACAATCTAATTTGGAAAAGAAATGTTATTCGCTGTTTTAGAATAATAAAATTACAGACTCGAAAGCGTATTTTTGATATTCTTTCAGCAAAAATATTAGTTAAAAGTTTTCAATATCAAAGTACATTTTTCCTGATATTAATATTGACTAATGAAGGGTAATGTGGGAAGGAGTACATGCAAATGCCATGATACCTTTTTTTCAAATTATATGTAATAAACATTAAATTTATAATTTTCAGCAAAAACGTCATTCTTATAGCGGATACAACTAATAATGCTAATTTTTAAATGATTATAATTATTAGTACATACATACTTGTAAAAATCAGTTCGTTTATCCTACTATTGACTAAAAACCAATGTATTTTGCAAGCTCATGTTTTCAATATTGGGGCTGGCTATATTGCGCTTAAAGGGCCTAGCTATTGCATATGGCCGAGAGAGGCTATAGCTCCCTAAGCCCCCAGCCTCTCCATTGATGATACATTTAAATCCACGACAATTTCTCTCATTGTAGTATTTCGTGTGAAGTGTGATTATCTTCACCCGCTTCACTTGCCCTCCTTTTCAGAGTTAGTTGACATACCAACAAATAGCAAACTACGATTCAATCAATAAATTATTCGATTAAAATGATTGTTCAGTGCTACACGAGAAATTCTTTTTGTATCAGACTTACTGTCGCAAACTGTATAAAGCGTATGAAAAGATTAATATATGTAAACAAATTTCTTTACAACTATATTTATAGGTTTCAAAATTATTCATGTTCAATTTTGTAAAAATGTCATTTAAATGTCTTTATGAAATTTCATTTATGTAATATGATTTTTACATGTTTTGAAATCAATATTTCTGATGCCTATCAGTGTAGTCATACAAAGATTTGTAAATATACTAAGCTTTTGTTTGATGTATGTTTATGAAAATAATTTTTAATGTTACCCTTCATGAGGGCATCAAAGGGGAAACTAAATTAACAAATTGATATAAAATTGGAATATACAATGCAAAAATTAATACTATTATGAAAAATAACAGCTATAATACATATTATTAGTGTATTTTAAATAAAGCACTAAAATATTTCTAAGTTTTTGTCCACAGTGATTGGTAGCATTTGAACATTCTCAAATAAAAATGCTTCCAGTAATAGCAGAATTTTTCATAAATATATTTAGACCTTTTTTATTTTTATAACCTTAGTCAAATAATTTCAAAAAATAACGCATCTAAGACTATTTTATTGAACATTCAACAGTAAATACAGTAGAGATAATTATTTATTTAAAGCATGCTTACAACAATGCTCTAAGCAATGTCTTCTTTAGACAATGCTTCAGACCTAATTTTCCACAATTAGGAATATATTTTTAACGTGACTGAATGATGTAATTGCTAATTTTCATTTTCTGTAAGGAATTTAAAGTAGTTTTTTTATAAAGGATGATGAAGCTCAGAATATGTATTAACCTTGCAATCTCTAATGGATTATTTTTTCACTGATTTGAGACCAAAATTTAAATTTTGAAATCTGCATTATGAAACAGATTTTAAAAATGGTAGTTTTGAGTACTAAACTGTGATAGTCGAGAAAAATGGAAATTAGTTGCATGAAATTGCAATTTGCAGTCACTTCAGTGTTCTGAATAACAATTATTTATTCTTTGATGGAATTTTCAAGAAAATAGTTTCGATCTGATTCAGTCTCATTAATTATCAATTTTCACTTAGGTTATTGTTCATTTGGAAAACCGAAGCACCTCAATTTAAAACTTTTACTTTGATTTTCTTTATCATTCTTAAGAATTTCGACGTATTTAATGTAAAACAACTAGTAGATCCACTTAGTCCCAAATATTTTAGAGAATGTTATGCATTAGGGTTCGTTTCTGTTATATTTATAAAGCAAATATGAGAATCAGGGGCTTACACATGATCTTCTGATGGAAAACATCTCAGTTGTGATCAATTTGAGTGGCCAAAAGCGAGGCGAATCCCCATGAAATTTTCAAAATATTGTGCAAATAGTCGTCACCTTAGCTTTTAATATTTCGTAATTTTTTTTACAAATTTTTCATTTAGGGATTCAAAATCAATGTTGAAAACCTGATGAAGTACATACTCCACAATACCCCCTTTCGTACGCCACTAGTGAGTGTACTGGATTCGGTCCTGGAAAATTTTATCATAGTAAGTCCTACGCCTACTACATTCTTAATGGGTTTTGTTTCGATATGCCTTCTACTTCTCATGGAAAGATTGAATTATAAAAGTACTGTAAGAGTACGCTTTTTCCAACTTTTACCATGTGATATTCAACTTATTATTATGCATTGTTATTCTGCTGTTATTCAGGATTAATTTTGCGACATTTTAAAACAGTGTTCTTTCTACAATTTGCCCTTTAAGCAATGGTGCCTGACGCATGTCTGTTAAAATGAAAAAGTATTATGTACAATTGGCTATCACCGATCAGGTATTATCGGGACGTGAAAGGTGCCGGAAATGCAATTTTGACCGATTAGCTATTAGGTTAGAATGCACCAAACGCGTTGGCTAACTACCTCTACATAAAATTAAAAATATTCCAATAAAAAAGTTAAAAATAGCAATATTAATCAAAATCACATTCATAGAAACAATAATAATAATATCTACAGAAACAATAATGATGTAATAAACAAAGCTTCTATTTTTTTAAAAAATTTTGAGTGCATAGTCATTGACAAAATGTTGTTTAGATATAGCTTTAGGCAGGCACACCCTAGCGCCTTTATTAATGAAAGCGTGGAAATGGGTGTCGCATTAAGACTATCAAATGAAATTCTAAAATAACTTATTCATTCATCGACTAAAATAGATTCACTAGATCAAATGGCTTTAAATATTTCACTCTATATTTATCTATGAAATTATCCAACATCATAACTATAGAATCTGGAGAAAAATTAAAACTGAAATTTCGGTGTGCTAGGACAGAGATAGATGACACCTCCGAATCGGTACCTGAAAATGTAGCAATCCAGTAAAACGGAGGCGTTGAAGATAAATTTAAAAACCAGCGATATTTAGTAAGACATAATGAATATAATACTTACATGGGCGGATAAATGAATTGGATATAAAAATGATATCTTATAATAAAATGAGTGCTAAAATGTCATCTAGCATTAGCTGGAAATGTTTCAAGCAGAGATCTAAATGATAACATTATAGAAAAAGTGTTAAATTTCGCAAATATTGTGGTTATTGAGATACGATTAACTCCTTACTTACTGCACTATGAACTGAATTTAGGAGTAAATGTATTTTATGTTTGTTTTAAGGTTGATGGTCCAAATAATGATATTTAGAAAAAAAATTGGTAACATTGAGTTATGAGTTGTTCTCAAAATGAAAACGTTGGTATTATTAAGGGATCAAAATTGAAATTTCAGATTTTTAGATAATGTCATATTTTGATAAATTGAAAAAAAAGGAAAACATTCTGATTGCTGAATAAAACCATTAAGCGCTTAAAGAACATACATGCTACACATACTACGATTTTTGGCAGAAATAAAAATTTTCCCAAAATTAAAACGTTAGTAAGTAAAGGGTTTTAAGAACTTCTATCCCGTCAGTACAGACCAAGGCTGCTGGATTGCTATTAAACCTTTCGAAGTAGAAAAAAGCAAGTCAATTTCAAAGTATAGAATGAGATTGAAATTTGAAAAATTAACTGTGTGATAGTAGATAGAAGACTATTGAAACAGATTTTTAAATTATGAACGTTGATTTATTGAAGTTGGGAATTTCGTGCAAGGGACTCCCGATTTTGCATTGACAAGCGCAGCGCTTTGAGGTATGCACTGTATTGTGTAACGTAATGCGCAACTTTGAACACAAACTTCATACAGGCGAAATTTCCATGATGATGAGATAACTCCTAGATAAATGATTACACATTGCCAAATTTGTGCAAAATCGCGCACAACAAATATTTGCAACCAAAGCTACTTCTGCTCAGTCAGAAAAAGACTTCAACTAGACTTGACCTACTACCAGTGAAGAGATTTAGAATTTCCACAAGACAATTCACAAAACCAACCTTCTAAAACAGTGTTATCAAACAACTAAAAATGTCGGACTCTGTCTCAGTCAGAAAACCTATTGGGTTTATGTATCGTTAAACAGCTTTTTCAAAAATACTGCTAACCAGGCCTGTAAACGGGTCAGACTTATTTGGATCCGACCAGACCCGGCACGTTTTCCAAAATTTTATCCAACTGGACACGACTTGCTCAGTTGGGCCCGTGAATGTAATTATTCATTTTAAATAATATTTGAAATTTATAAGTCTAAGACCAATCGAAAAACTAAAGTTCTCAAAATAAATTTAATAAAATGCTAGAACATAATGTAGTTGTAAGAAAAGGAATATCCCCAGATCAGCTCCTGATAATTTATGAAGCGAGTTACACTCCATACAGACATCGATTTCTTACAATGACAAAAGTTTGACGGTGCAAGCTAAGAGCTGAAAATGTGTTTTATTTAATACAATCTACAGTAACTATTCCAATAAACTTAGATGAATTTCAATGGAGATTAAGTTTTAGACCGATACATGTCCTCAAAACAAACAGAAATGTATACGTTTTCAAGCAAAAACTCTACATGTAATCAGAAATTGCCAATGTTATTGAATGGGTCGACATGACCGGATTTAAGGCAAAAACATTAACCTGACCTGAACACGACTAAAAGTTGACCGAACCCGACCCGCAGGTTGAGTCGACTTGTTTCCACCCATGTTTCAAACATGCAGACAAAGAGAACAATTCAATAGCTGTTTAATTTTAAAATATTTTGTAATGGAAAAATTACTAATGTCAGTGTGATATAGAAACAATTTTTTCTTTAATTTATTCTTGCTTAAAACTGTTCATCATCGTAATTAGTTTTACAAAATAATGTCAAATTCTAGATTTGATAAATGAATGATCATTTTAAGCCATTAAGATAAATGAATGAGTATTTTTGGTAATTTAATGCTAGAATCAAAATATAGTTTCTATATATTGATCAAATTTGACAAGCATTGCCAGAATGTAATTGTAAACATATTGTCTAATGTATTTCTGTGGTAATATCACTAATACTTAAAAAAAACTTTGTTGACATCACACCTGCTAATAAATAACTAGAAAATTGCTTTAAAGTAACTTTGCTTATTAAATTAATAAAGAAGCGCGCAAACTTTGCTCATTAATGCGAATATAAAATATAAACTAATTACAATTTATTATTCACTATTAGGAATAAATAAGAAATTTATTATGCACAGAACCATAAATATTTTATTCTAGTGACTAGCAGAATCAGTCAATTGGTAAAAATCTGTATATTTTAATTAGAATGCTTTTTTTGGCAATTTTTATGACTTTGGTAATAAAATTATTGACTATTTTACATTGAAACTTATTCATTATTGAGCTTTGATATAGTAAATTATAGGTTTAGAGCAATTTTAACAAAAATAAACAAAAACGCTAACTATGTTGCAAAATGTAGCATTCTATTACTATTCCAAAACTATCAACGACATCATTGATTACTTTACCATTGGAAGATGTTAAAAAGTACTTAGTTTCATAAAAATTGTATGCATGTCTTACACAAAAGTTCCTATTCACCAAGAAATGATATAGAATTATTGCCTAGGATGGTCGTAAGGTAAAATATTACATTAAGTACATAATTGGGTATTAAAAAATTTCGGTATTTCGAAGTTACCGTACCAGTAGACAGACTGAATAGTGGGTGAAAACACCATTCGGGTTCAACTCTTACCACTGGAGAGGTACTGATAAGTTCGGTTTGAACCGTGAGAATTATTTTTCGAGTCCCAGCACACAGAGTGCTTTTCTATTTGAGTTTGATCAATGCAGTGAAACCAAAGTCCGAATTTCAGTTGAGAGTTTGTGCCTCCCGTTTTAGAAAACCAAGACTACTAACTACTGTGACATAGCACAGAATTGTAAACGGGATTTAACCCATAAATGAAGCCCAGCCCGACCCTTTGCAATTGGCAATATTCAGGCCCAGGCCGGTCATATCCAAAACCTTTATAAGATTTTTGTAATAAAAAAAATTAAACACAATTGAAAATACTAAAATGAAAACATTTTTGCATCAACTGCACTATTTTAATTCAAAAGAGTTCACTGGTGATTGCGACAGAAGCGATCGTCTTCAAATATCGATGCGTCCACTGCTGGAAAGAATTTTAATTGGAATTTTTAAATTGTTAATAGCTGTATTGCAGTTTAATAATAAATATATGTTTATGGTACATCGTATACAAATGCTGCGAACTTTTGCAGCATTCCCTTCGCAAAAATGCAAACATAATACCTAAAGTATAAATGAAATTTATTTCGCTTGATATTACTAAGAAAATTTCTGATTTAATTGTAATTATTGAATATAATAGTTGAATAATAATTTAATGCAAATAAACTTTTGAACAATTCTAGGAACATGGGCAAAAATTTTGGAACTGACCCGATACGGGCTCGCTTCATTTTTAATCTTGTGCCTAAACACGGCCCGGTCCAGTTACAAATCTGAAACAGCAAATGCTGACCATTACATCCCATTGGCCCTGACATAATTACTTTGTCAGACCATAGGCGTAGCCAAGGAAGGGCGAAAGGTGCACGCCCCAAGTTTGCAAAGTTTAGTTTCGAAGTTGAGCCTTCTTTGAAAATATATTAAAATTTGTAGAAAATTACTTCAACGCTTATAAGTGTTTGTGTCTATAGGCTCGTATGCATCAGGCGACGGTGTCTTAAACCAAACACTTTGTAGTTTCCTTGAACTCAACAAAACGTGCCCTCTCCAAATTTATTTTTTTTGGCTTGGCCACTGTGAGAGAGTTAGGAAACCATCTGTCCACTAAAACTAAGTAGTCAGGCTTGACGACTGTCACAGCCCCAAGTGCATATAAAAGCACCTTCGTCTACTCTATTGCTAAAACCTTCGGTAGGTCCCGGACTCTCTATTGTGCTACCCAGAAACCGTCAAATTGAGGCTGCCTTACTAGGAAGCTTTCGGTGCACTGCTCTTTAGGTTCCCTTCTATCTGTAGCTTTTATTGTACCACCTATGTAATCCCTTGCTATTCACATATTGAGATATTTGAATGGCTAAAACCATATAAATGTTCACATTAAAGAGTACATCCATTTTTCAGATAACAATGCAAGCAAAATTAAAAAAACAAGTTTATTAGATTTCCTTATGTAGTTGGAATAATTTTTGATAAATCTATCACAGAATTAGACATTTTATTTCACTTAGCACCCATATTAACCAATTCTATTTCATATAATGTTAATCAATAAGGCTGATGACTACAATAGGTCCTCTTTCTTCAGTATCTCATTGAAGAGCTTTTAATAGTCGTGTAAAAAATTGTATCATTCTTGTGGTATAACATTTAGGTCTGAATTTAATACTAATATTTTAATTTGCTCCTATCTACAATTCAATAACATAATGAATTAAAAAAATGCTGGATTAACCTTTTGATTATTAAAATATTATTACATTCATGTAGTTAATATAACAGTAATTATAACAGGTGTTTTTTACAATTGTGTAAAGAATTCTAAGTTTGTGTTATTCTAAATTATGATAAAAATATTTTAAATCGTTAAGTCTAAAAGACAAATATTTAAAAAGCATAGTCATGTGAGATTAGGAAGTTTTACCTTCTCAATGTTGAGTTGCTTCAAGTGTCTCTAGTTGTTAGTCATATTATTCGTGCTTCTAAGAGTAATGTATACTCACTCTCATTCAAAAATTCCCTTAACACACGCTTCGAATGCTTTCATTTATATGGATTGGAACTGATAGCATACCCAGATGGGTATGAAGTGAATAATATTACTATCTCGTTGAAGCTTTCATGCGTATTTGGAATCTCAGTTTATCTAATGTGCATTTCATAAATGATAGAAAGTTCATTCTTGATAACTAAGTATGATTTCCCTTCTACCCTTAATGAGCTCAGCAATATTGACATAACAAACATCATTAGATGAAGATTTGAATTATTATTAACCCTAGAATAGGTCAAAGGTTTCATTTTTACTATGTGGTTACCATTCAAGATGCAATTCTGTATGTATATATTTATATATGTAACTCCTTTCTCATTTTGACTTTAGTCAAGGCTTCAATCAATCGATTCAAACTAGCAATGGAAGTGGGTAACTATTGCCAAAAAATGGGGTAAAAACACTTTTGAGTTGAGAAAAGCTGAACCAAAGAACTGCCAAATTTTGAAAATTGTACAAGTAATTTTTTACATCACAGTTCCCTACTTAATTGACTTGGAAATTTTGAAATATCATTTACTATGTATTTGCAACATTTCTAAAAAATTCAGAATGTTTTCTTAAACAAAGTAATAAGTTTTTAATCATATCTAGTTGAAAAAAGTGGTAAAATATTATTTTGAATTTTTTGTCAACAATATTGACAACATAAGCTTTACACACTCAAACAATCTGTTTATGCTGCTGTTGAAATTTTAATTATAATTTACTGGACCTCTTGAATGAAATCATCGATTTTCTCAAAGCTTGATTTTCGGTGTAATTTTCAGCTACAAAAAATATATTTTTTGCTAAAAGTTAACTAAATATAGATTGTATATAGCTGTGGTATTTAAAAAAGTCTTTTTTAAACTAAAGTCTTTTCTGATATATCAGTAAATTTTGTTTATTGACTATCATGCATATTTAATTACCTTGTCATAACATCGCCCTTGGAAGAAATTCTGAAACCTAAAAAAGTCCTGAAAATATTTTTAGTTTAAGTGCTAGTCATATCGTTATTTGACAAAATGAGAGTGTTTTGAGCACTGAATCTCATCCTTATCCAAGAATATGATTGAAGAACTAAAGCGCAAAAAACTTAATAATTGGTTACCACAGAAACGCAAATTTGCATAATTAATGCTTTTATGAAATATTCATGTAATTTGAATAAGTATCAGTTTTATGGTATAACATTTAGGAGGATGGGTTTGAATTTAAAAATATTATTGTAATTTTCCACTATCTATATTTCAACTTTATGTACCCCTTAATTATACGTTTGGGCGACAATTTTGTAAACATTGGCATCAAAAATATTGGGTATGCATACTCAATAAAAAAGGAGAAACTGGCTCCTGATTGAGCCACCAAAGCATTTCTTAACAGATATGTGAAAGCAGGACATCATCAGCATGGAAGTTTTAGAATTACTGTAAGAATAATAATATACTAATACTAGTCTATGGCGTTGATACCAAGTGACTTTTTTCAAGATAAGTTTCCTCTAATGTTTGAAATAGCATCTTGATATGTTACTTTATTATATTATTAGCATAAACCGGCTAGATTTTCACTGGTAATTTTCAATGCAATGAGTTTTATTCAGTTTCAATTAAAAACTAACATATGTAGAAATCTGTTAGAAGGAAACTGTCAAGAATTTTGTACAATTGTAGAGATGGTTAAAAAATAATTACAATGAAAAAAATTTAAAATATTAATTTGTCAAGTTTGCTTTTCTTTTTATTGAAATATATTCAATATATTTCATTTTGAGCAAGCCAAAACTGAATTTATTTATATATATATATATATATATATATATATATATGTGTATATATATTGCGATATAAATTTTACAGGTATAAAGTAAAAGGTTGAATTCAATTTTTATATATTCATAAATAAATATAAACCTGCATCCACTTTACTACAATACATTCTACATCGAATCTACACATATTTAGCAACATAATGTTTCAATACTCCAATTCTCCAAAAAAATTCAACACTTGGTGGTATACATTTAACTGTTGAATAAAAATAAAAAAGATTTTTCGGAAGACTTTCCAGAATCTGAAGAACAACAATTGGTATCTAAGTCTAACTAGTATAGTGAGATGTAATCATGAGATAATTTAAATTTTGGTTTCACGATTATACTGTATATATAAATTGAGGTTTAGTATAATCTTCTAAATATATACAAGCAAAATTGAAGTTAAGAACATTAATGTAACTGCAATGAATGCTTCAATTAAAAAAATAAATGTTCATTTGGAAGTGGACCATTCAAACAAGAGTGGAAAAATGCTATTAAGGATAAGCAATTCCATCGGATGTAGTTAACGTAATTTTTGCTATTATTATCAGTACTATGCAATTGTAATTCAAAACTAAGGCTTCGCTAGATGGAGTCAACAGTAAAACTAGATTCTATAATATTTTGAAATGAAGCTTCGGGCACTAAAGACGGCAGACAATCTTTATTATATGAGTCTGACTTTAAGTTATGACGTATGTAGACATGACTGAAAAGTAATCTTATAAAGCATATTCAATATAGACTGCAAATAACACTCCTTTAAAAGTTGCGATAAGTGATGGAGAATTTCGAATCCTATATCCCCAAAAATACATATATATATACGATAATTACAATCAATATTTATATGTATGTATTAAGCAAATCCGTGCACATTAGCTTAAACCAATAGGCAATGTAAATTCTTAAGTAATTGAAAGAATTTCAGAAAGATGTAATAATGAGCATGTTAAAACTTTATTATTTTAAGACCAGAAGTAATACAAATATAAGCAATTCCAAAGAAAAAAGATAATTTAATTTTGATTCAGCCAAATTTTTCTTATTAGAGTTTTTTATTAAATATAATTAATTTTTTTATTACCAATTTAATTATACAACACTGCAGAACAAATAATTTTCGGTAAATTTTTATAAGAAAATATCATACACAAAATAAAAAGGCAAAATTGAAGCGTTAGATGAGTATTTAAATGACCAGATACAATTGTTTTTCACCTGACAGTTTTAATTCTTTCACTGTTGAAACAAATCATGCAACTTGTGGAGACATTGCACATATTAGAGAATGCACTTTATAGAGATTTGAGAATAACAATCAATCACATGCAAATAGCTATAAAATTACATTCATTTGAAACCATCTGCTGCTCTCATTGTACTCGAATGTAACATTGAAGCAACAGCAGTTCTGCAGCAGGATGTATATTAATATTATGCATTGCCACAATCTCACTAATTTATAGATTCAGTCAGGAAGTCTTCACTGTCATGCGTCATCAAAAAAACTGATTGGATAACTACACGATTATAATCTCAAGAACTAAGAAATATCACTTAAAGGAAGTTCATGATAAGCTAAGTCACCTAAAACGCCTGCGCATATGCTTCGATCCCTTTGGAATATCAAGCTTGACAATAGAATCTTCTTTAGTTTATAGCTCATTCATAATGCCATCGAGTGTTTACAAGAGTACCATAGCAGAATCAAGTGACACTAACCCGTTCTAAGTCGTTAGTGATGATACTACCTAGATCCAAGATTCGGCTAAATGTTATGAGTTTGAAAATAGACTATTAATCAATCCACAATAGTGTCTCACAAGCACTGCATCTTAATTCTGTATCTTGGGTATTGCTGAAAACATGTAGGCCTTCTAGAACAACATCAAGTCTTCTAAAAGCCTAGTGCAGGACTACTGTTCAACAAGCATCTCATATCAATTGTTCGGTAACGTTCATAGGTATTAACATCAACCTTATATTTGGGGAATTTTATTGCAGTAATTTTAATGAAGTAGAATGTTATATATATATATATATATATAT
>CABFPE010000099.1:1349486-1369129 GCA_900660155.1 Hofstenia miamia
ATATCATTTAGAATGAAATTGCCAAAATATTAATGCTGCTAATCGAACATACACTAGCAAATAGGTTACAATGACTATAGCGATGTGTTTATATTTAAATATATTCCAGTAATACAAATACAATGACTGTTATCTATTTTCAAAATATCACATTTACAAAGTAAAAATATTTACTATCATTTAATATTGTTAAACAGGTTTCTTGTTCCTTCCTTACCGATGCCGGATTAACAGGAAAGGATCTTCTTGTACAAATCGGCAAGGCGTTCAACATTTCTTCAAATTACAGTGGTAGCTATTCCTGCAATTCCTTTGCAGATAGCTCAGGAGGATTTGATCCATGGAGTTTTCAGGTATAGCTTTTATTGAAGATTTTCAAAAGCGCTGAATTACTTACTAGCTTTGTTCAATTTTAGTTTATTATTTTATACAATCAATGGCAATACAATAAATATTAAATTAATGTTACATTCAATTAAATGCGGGCTTCTGCGTGTGCCTTCATATTGACGTAAACCACCTAATCCCAAATTTAAATCAATTTAAACGAAGTATGCGCAATACATTCCATTTGCAACTCTCAAATTTCCATTCTAGCTTATTGCTGAATATTATTCAACTGAAAATCCTCTACATAACATCATTTTCCTTAACCATCTTAAAAATATATAATTAGTTTTATAAACTTTTTGAAAAAAGCTGTTGAAGACACCAAATGACAAATTATAGAACTGGATATAAATATGATACTTATATATATGATGCAATAAATTCTAAAATTTGCCAATTTATTAGGTCTGCAATCAAATGGTCATGACATATACAGCAAATGGTGTTACTGATATGTTTCCAAATAATCCGTTTAGCTATGAGAAATACTCAGATAACTGCTTCAAAACATTTGGCATTCGTCCTCAAGCGGATTATGCAATCACTGCATTTGGAGGAAGAGATTATGATTCAGCTTCTAACATCATTTTCAGGTTGGTTTAAAGTTTTAAATGTGCCTTGTAAACGTTCATAATTTAGTAATGGTTTATTGGATCCTTGGCATCCAGGCGGAGTCTTAAATTCAACTAACCCTAATATTAACATCGTTATCATTCCCAATGGGGCCCATCACTTAGATTTACGAGGAATCCATCCTGATAATCCACCCAATGTCAATAAAATTATTGAAGGGGAAATCAGCATCGTCAAAGGCTGGCTTGCGAAATATAAGGAAGAATACTTACACATTTAAAGTCGTTGAAACTTAAATTAATTTGCTTGGAAAATATTAATTAAATTATGTTAACAGAAATAAATTATGTTTCACATTCAGTATAATATCTCAAGTTGATGAAAAATTAAATATTTTGAAAGCCCTATGAAGTTTTTTTGATTATTCTTGGCAGAAACTTGTATAAACGAGACAAAAAATTGACCATGAATCTTGAAGGACACTTTAAAGTTTTCAAAGAATTTTCAAATAAATTCATAAAAAATTTACAGAATCCCTTCAATACTCGATATTTTATATTCATAAAATTTTGAATACTACAGCACAAATAGTCAAAACCTCATAACTTATTAATATTAAGAAACTAACTACACTCGAAGAGATTTTTGAATTTTATATAATGCCAACAAGCATACGAATCCAAATGAAATAGAAGAAATGCTGGAATTGTTTTAAAGAAATTTGTGAAAAATTTCTTCTAAGTTTCGTTTAGGAAACACCATAGATCTTTGAAAGAATTCTAAGAACTAAGATTAATTCAATTTTTTACAATTTTCCAAGTATTAAAGCGAGTGACAATATACCGATCGATACAATATTGTTGAAAATATGTTGGCTCACTTTGAAAACTTTAATATTTCCTAGTAGTAGTTGTAATGACAAAGTTAAAAAAGATGGTATTGATTATTTAATACCTCATGCTTTTATTGGAGCATGCTTATCAAAATTTGTGAGAACATAATAGACAGGTCGATTTTAGCAAAAAGCTTGGTATTTTCAGAGGTCCTTTGGAAACCGTGTCATCTTTTGAGGACTCCCACTGGGAAAATATGCCATTAGGGCATAGCTACCGATTGTCTATCATACACAGTGGCGGATTTAAGGGTGCCTATGGGACTGCAGTCCCCCATGAAGAAGCAAAATGGAGTGCAACTATAACGTATATTTGTGCAACCTTAGTAAAAAAAATTGTGGAATTCCAAATGTGTGTCAAATTTTTGCATTCCTTTTGTAAATCAATCTAAAGGCTTGTTTATTTTTGCAAAATATTTGGCAACATTTTCAAACAACTTGCAAATTTTCCTAAAATCTACCAAGCCTTGCAAATATTCGGCAAATACATCAAACTTTTTTTTAATAATCTTAAAAGTATATTTAATCATTTAAAAGTATATATTATAGATATTAACCAATTCAATATTATGCATTTTATTAAGATCCGACCAAACTTTGGAACTTACGAAATTATAAAGGCAGTTGACAGGTCTGCTTCTATAGTATTCATAAATCTGTATACAGTTAGTAAATAGAACCAATACTGTTTCAGTGAAGNTACCAAGCCTTGCAAATATTCGGCAAACACGTCAAACTTTCTTTTTAATAATCTTACACATTTAAAAGTATATATTATAGATATTAGCCAATTCATTAAGATTCGAACAAACTTTGGAACTTACGAAATTATAAAGGCAGTTGACAGGTCTGCTTCTATAGTATTCATAAATCTGTATACAGTTAGTAAATAGAACCAATACTGTTTCAGTGAAGTTGCTAATTAAAACACATATTTGTTGAAGGATGTAGCCAAGGGGGACTTTTCTCAAAAACACCACAGATCCTTGCTAAATTTAAAAAAGTTCCTCATTTTTAAGAGTTACTGAATAGGTCCCCCACCTATGAAAACGAATGTTCTAGAAAACCCATAGATCTTTATCAATGAGCTATTTTAGTACCCCCCTCCAGATGTCTGTAGCTGGCTACGTCTCTATTTTTGCTTTCCATCAGCACCTAATAAAGTCAACACAATTGGGACATTGCTCAAATATTATAAACTATCACTTTGTATGAAATAATATAGCTGCACAATGGTCAATTTAAAACTGTTAAGTACATTAATGACACCGCATTTCAGATGTTCTGTACACCCAATGCATCTATTAGAGGCCCTGTAGTGTCATCAACATTCAACCTTTTTTAAGAGTTACTGAATAGGTCCCCCATCTATAAAAACTAATGTCCTAGAAAAGCTATTCTAGTACCCCCCCAGATGTCTGTAGCTGGCTAATTCTCTATTTGTACGTTAAAATGAACAAGTACAAGTATATCAGCATTGTGAATGTGTTAAGAAGCTATAAATTTTCTATTTCTGTTTTCAATGAAACTATCACTTTGTATGAAATAATATAACTGAAGTCAATGGTCAATTTAAAACTGTTAAGTACATTAATGACATCGCTATTTCACCGAATTTCAGATGTTCTGTGTACCCACAATGCATCTATTAGGGGCCCTTTGTGTCATCAACATTACCTTGCTAAATTTTTATAAGATTTTGAAATTATTAACACTATTCGTCATTAATTGTTGTGATTCTTTGATATTTCTTAAGAAGCCATTTTAAATAAAACTATATTAGGGATTCATCACATCTCTCATTTTAGGGCTTTACATCTATCCTATTTCAGATTTTGAAACTTGGCGGATTTAGGCAAAGGGGACTTCTGAAGTCCATCCCCACCTGCAAATTTTTCATCAACATACTAAGTTCGCTATTTTTTATGTGATACCGCCAGTTCTCGAAACTTTTTTCTATATTCGAACTGTTTTAAATTGTAATTACTAAATGTTATTGTATCAAATTTTTTAAAAATTGACCAACCACCAATGCAAATTAAAAATAATTCAGTAAAATGCATGGTCTATGTGTTAATGTCTTTTTCTCTCTCCAGATTTCACAAAGCAATGATGGTGGTATATTCAATAGTTGACCTGATTTTGTTATGTTAATAACACTTCATTACTACAAATAACTTAATTTTAGTACGGTACCAGAAATAGATGTATCAATAAATGTAAAATATGATTCATTGAAAAATTTATCCATTTTTAAACGTATTCGAAGAAACGCAAAAAAAATAATAGAAAGTCTGAACTAGAAGATCATCAAAATCTTTAAAATTGTTTGCACAACATGCAGAGAAATATAAGAGGAATTAAAATTTAGTCAAATTTTGGATTTTTTGTGCTAGTGACGCTAACGTATTTTGCAATTATATTTTTAGTGCTAAATATTTGTGCATTAAGCAGTAAGCATTTATGGTTGCAGCATTGATGATTTTGCAACCAAAACGCAAGAATGTTGAATTTGTGATAAACTGTTTGCATGGGATTGTTAATTACAATCACAAGAACATTGTATTTATACAACCTGTTTTATACTACTCCGAAATAAAATATTTCAATGCATATTTGAGGAATTTATCAAAGTAATATCAGCTAATGCATTTTTCACAAATCTTCAAATTTGCATTGCAATTTTTTTAGTAGTAGAAACAATTGCTTTGCACAGCATGTATAACACTGCACTCAACAAATGATTACATATGCAAGACAAACTCATTAATTAGCATAGTCAACCGAAAGAAACATCAATTGGAAACCCAAACTTGTTAGTTTTGACATACTATTACAATACATTACAAAAATACGATTTCCCATTTATTATATATTATAGTATTAGTTAACATGTCTGTCCATATATTCTTTAACAATGTGGTAATCGTTTTGACAATAAAAAATGTAAGTGAAGTATTTCTATTTTAAGTAGATTTTAAAAAATTTGTTTCAGAGAAATACGAAAAAGCACAAATTCAAAAGGAGTTTTAATAGTTTTCAAACAATTCTAAATTAGGTCTGCACTTTTGCATAAATTATTTTTATATTAATTTTACTATTCATCATTATAACTAATGATAGGTAGAAATATGCTTATTTTAAACTATAATATGGATTGTGAAGTCAAATGTCCTTTAACACTTGCTTATATCATGTCTAAAATTGTTTAATTTACAATAGTCTTTCTTCATCAAAGATTCCATACTAACTATTTTAGCAAACGACAAAATGTAACGAAAAATGGCGTACATGTAGCTGGCTTCTATTAGAGCATGATTGCGAGTAGGTATTGATTAATTGTTTAATTCAAAATTAAGTTCTTTACAGAGCTTATCAGTATGCCTTGAATCCTATTTAAATAAGTAATTGATATTATAATCACTTAATAAAAGAATGGATTCTCATAGTTGCATTACATTCTGAATTTCGAAGATTCTAAAATTCACTAGAATAATTTTTTCTTGGACAATAACTTATATTTATGAGTGCAGAAATTTTGCATTTCTTACTTTGCCTTTCCTCAATACACAGGCTTTCAAAATGTTCATGACTTTCTTCTATGTTCTCACGTCAGATAGCGTTCAAGGCTTTTGGTGTAATTGCCAAAAGTCCGCCTCCCCTGGACCCTTATTTTACTGAAAGCATCAAATTTCCCTTAATTAATATGAAATAATTCTACTAAGTCGTTGCCTAACCAGATCTCAGTAAACGCAAAAATCGTTTTGACACTCAAAGTTTCAAAAGATTCTCTTACTTCTTCTCTATTTGTCTAAGTACGCAATTCTTACGTTGCTTTTAAAACTTTTGCTAAGTTTTAAGAAATTACTACTGTCTAAAAATTTTGGTCCAGGATTGGGATGAACATTTCCTGATTTCTTTATTAATTGTACGTGTATGTGTAATGTTGATTAATATTGAATTTCGTGAAACATTTGATATACAACAATATTAAATTTAACTTGATTGTAGAAATTCTTTCTGCAATCTGAGTAGCTTGGAAGTTTAGATATGCTTTATAGTTTTTGAAGAGGAGTCTTTTTGATTTTTGGGTAAGTCAATCCCAATAAGTGTACAGATTTATAATAAATGCTACTTTCTTCCACATCATCATCGTTCTTCATCTCAGCAGTTTAAATTCTTTTCTGTTTATCTTCGCTGCAACACTATAGAGATTTTTAGAAACATAACCACGTTTTTTACTTGATTGAGAAAACATTATATTACTTGCTTGAAAGCCCTTATATATAGGTTTTTTGGTAGGGATAATTTCATAATGCTTAAAAAAAGTTTTAATTTCTTTAATAACAACTGAGAGTATAGAGTTTATTTGGTTATTTGAGTCGTCTACTATAAACTTGATAAAAACTCGAATTAAACCAGAATGATCCAAAATTTCCACAATCTTTCTTATGACCTCATTAAAGTAATAAACATACTTATTCTTTTCCATAACATCAGTCTTTGTTACCAATGTTATTTATGTTGGGTCCTCTTTGGTGAGAACTTCTATTTGATGGAATCTATGAGAGATGTAAGATTTACGACTTTACAATATTTCCAAGTTCTTTGTTGTCTTTCCCTGAATATTATTGGAAACTGGATTTTTGGTTTCCTATCAGAAATAGAGTTGCAACGCGCTTTAGAATAGTAAAAAAAGATTATCACCTTTAGGAAATTCCTTCAGTACACTCTTTCTGTATTCACGAGTTTTGTCTATTAATGAATTTGGTACAACTGTGCAACAATTGTAGATAAATCAGGTGTTTTTAGTGAAATTGTACTGCTGTAAATTAAAAGTTGTGAGCCCATCAACATCATGAATAGTGCTTACATTTCGAAATGAATGATTGGAGGAATTTTTACTAATGCTAGAATTTAATTCTCATCGCTAGAATCTTTCTCAATTTCCTTGTAATGAAAGAATTGTTTTTCACCTGCACTGTCTTTATCCAAATTGGAGGTTTGGCAGGGGAGTATTGCATTTGGACTTGATGAAGTTTTACACCTCTTGTTTATTATCTATTTCCTTAAAAATATAATCGTTTAACATTTTAGCGGAAAGCGGCAGAAATTCGACCATCATTTGCGTGACCAATTATAATATATAAAATGAATAAAAAAATTTACTATGGATCACGATTATATCTGATTGGGATTACAATCTTTAAGTACTTAAAATGAAGCTACGATCCTCGACCTTCTAAAGTATTCAAATAAAATGTGCAAACATATCAGCAAGACATAAATAATGATAAATTTGTATTTTGATTGTTTGCAAACAGTTCAGTCGAACGTATGTTAGGTTATTTATATGTTTTCTTAGATATGTGATGGAGCGAAGCAGAGATGGAATCGGATCCAAAATTTTAGGATCTGATCCGAAAGAATTTCAGTTTTCGATCCGAAAAGGATCCGAATATAAATAAGTATTTTAACAATAAATAAACATGAACTTCATATATATTTTAGTTTTTTTCAGAATCGAATAGAACATTTTAAGTGTTTCAACACTCTCTTGAGATCAAAAATAGGCATATACAACATACTGCCGCGAAGGACAAGGTTGGGCTGAGGAATTGGAAAAATAAGAAGACTTTAGCAATTGTGCATGCAAATTAAATCAAATGTAGAGAATCCTGTATAACCTAAAAGCAATCATTTGAAAATTTTGAAATATTACAATAGTATCAAATGCATTTCTAGTACTACAATCTAATACAGCCAATTTTGGTCAAGTAATCCAAAAAAATTCAAGAAATATTTTTCTCAACGATCAAAAATTGGCCTAAAATGGCTATGATTAAGATGGACCCAATCGAATTTCGACCAATGTCCATCTATGTTTGAAATAGATTGCTTCTTTTATCTGTAATTGCAAACCCACACAGACTTGTAAACAAGCCGAAATTTTCAAGCTCGGGTCTGCTCAGCTCGCATGAATTTTGAGTAAGTTTATCTCAGCTCGGGTGACCACAAAAAATCTTTCCATGAGGCTCATCTTAGTTCAATGTTTTTCTAAAAATTTTGCGCTCATAGCATTTTTACATAGCTCTTCCTATTATTTAATAAACATTTTTTAAATAAGATTATAAGAAAGGCATACTGAATGAAAAAATAAGAAAAATCTACATAAATCGAATTTGACCAGCAGAAGTATAAATATGCTTTGCTTAGAAAAAGTGCGTTTTGGGCTCGTTGTATATCAAATACTGTGCTCAAGCTCGGTTCAGCTCGGCTCGTTCACAAATCTCCACCAACATGAAGCAAATCCGTTTATGATTGACGTGACTTTGATTATGAGTGGAAATTGATAATTGCTCTGCGAAAAGTCCAACAAATTCATTTCTTTACATATTTATAAGCTTTGTAATAATCTAATTCCTAAAATTGTCATAAACTGTAATCATTATATATTTATAGTTTAAATAGCTGAATATCTAATGATATGACTGCCCTTTTAACATTATTATGTCCAAATCTACAAATCACCATTTTGCAATGTTACTATGAATTGAGAATTGCAGCTAAGGCAAAGAAAACAAGAATAGCACAAACCAGAGTTGGATTTGGCCGGGCTTAGCCTGGGCTTGGGCTGGATTTTCGACACAGCAATTTGGGCCGGGCTGGGCCTGACTTGAGCCAAATGTTTTAATTGGTATTTGAAAAAGAGAAAAAATCTCTTGAAAACTTAAGCTTTGCAAATGACAAAACACCAATCTCTTTAAGTTTAATCAGTCCTACATTGTCGCAATACTTCCGATATCTAAATTTTGTCTGCTACAAGCAAAAAGCGTTTATGAAAATTCTAATTAGTTTTTGCTGATTTAAGTTGATATAAGTTTCCATAGAATTTTAGTAATTGAATATATAAGAAGCGATATGTTCTAATAAGATAAAAAGAACGATTGCAAACTTGGAAATAATTTGTATTGGCAATACTTATATATTTATAAATTATTGGTGGCGATAGGAAGAGCTTATGAAATGTGACATATATAATACCTTGGTCGTCGTAAGGGATAGTACTCAGCAGAGGGTTGCAATATTTTAAGAGGGGTTGCTTCAAAAAATAGTATTAATATTATTATTACAGTGGCTAAATACCAAGTTTTTTGGTTAAAACAATACAGAAATTGGTGTAGTAAAAGAAACTAACATTTTAAATGTAATTCGTATTAAAACTTGTCCAAAATTTTTAGTGAAACTGAACTAGTTTTGTAGAACGTGTAAAATACGCATACAAATGTAAAGAAACACAAATTTCATCTTCATGTAGAATTAATTTTTAAGAAATATTTGAATAAAAAAGTAGCAGAATGTAAATGCTCTTGTTGTGGTTCCTTTTCCTTTCTTAAGGTTTGCTTACATGCAAACGACTAATTACAATAATCGCTTTTAGAGCAAAATGGGCAGTTAAATTTTGCCATGCCCAGTTAATAATAAGATATCTGGAGATTAAACATATTGATAAATCGTGGTCAGCTATGCCAAAAATTGACGTTATGTCATTTACAATACTATAAATGACAATATTTTTATACGTTTTCTATAAAAAATTTAAAATATAAGCAGTTTCATTTATAAAAAGAGGAGACACACCTCGTTTACATTCTGCATTCTGATTTTTGAGATTTTGTTAATTTAAGAAGAAACCATCAAAAAAAAATCTCTGAGGAATTTTAGTTTAATCTATTCATAAATTTAAAGCAATTTAGAAAATTGTAGTCTTCATTGGTAAGATTTGTGAAAATTCACATTCAATGCTATTTGGTAGCTAAATGCAATCACTTACAGGAAGGTCTGATCCAGGCCTACGGCTCTGTATGACACGATTATTGTATTAAGGTTCACAATGCAATTTGAATTGGAACAGAATTGAATTAGTATTGTTGACTAAAGCAGACATGCACCTATGCACATATTGATTAATATATTATGAAAATTAAATTCATAGTGTAGTGCTTATGTGCATCTATGAGGCAAAAGACACTATCAGTGGAATAAAAGAAAAATAATTTGGGCCGGGCCGGGCTTGGGCCAAATAAATTGTATTTGAAAATGGGCCGTGCTGGGTTTGGGACGAGCCGTCTTTGGGCCAAAAAATCGGCAGAATTCCAAATCTAGCACAAACAATGGCAAATTAAAGAACAAACCCAAAATTTATATTGCAAGACATTAAAAAAATTGTAGTAGAGTGTATTAAAATCAAACCAAATGTGAGATTTAAAAATAAATTTTAAATTTTATGTTTCATTGAAATTGGATGCCAGATTGGATTACAAATTTTAAATTATATAAAAACAACATTAAATAAATGTATATCGCATTATTGTTATGCCCAATGAAAGGCTCTATAAAAATTTTTATGTATGTGATTACAATAATTCCGAACTTTCTTAAAACAAAGTTGATGTTGGCATTGCAATTTGCATCTTACATGAAAATTTTTGATTTAAGAGCATCCCAAACTATATTAGTATCATAAAATTTGACGGTGCTTGCAGCATCTTGATATTCCACTTGCTTCTTTGTGCCGCCTCTGCTTTTCCATTACAAGTTTATTAAAATAAAAGTTTATTTTGCCTTAAAATTTTATCCTTATGTAACATGGCTAACATGAATCGCATTTTCATATTTGAAATATTCGTCATCAATTTTAAAAGCTGTTGAAAAAAATAACGCGGAACCTGTTGTATGAACAATGAAATTCAATTGTAACATTTAACTTTTAAAATTATTAACACATTTAAAGTTGCATTCAATGTAAAAATGTGCGCAATGAATAAAATGTACAAATACACCATTTTTTAAAATTTAGGTGATCGGAAATAAATCCGAAATTTTCTCATAATGTAGATCCGATCCGAGGTCCGATCCAAATTCATATCCGGAGTGAAGCCGCAATAGGCGGGATTTGGGTTGACCCGCTCGATGTGCATATTTATGCGAGCTGTGGGACGAGCCTGGTAAGAAGTTAATGAACTGCGGGATGAAGAGCATTGTCACCATTCTTAGCTAGTATTACAAAACTGTATATTTATTTTATTTCCACTTATACTATCAGTTTCAATTTCAGTAAACTTTTCGAGACTCTAAATATTGTACTGTTTTTCTCTTTGTTTCATACACCTTCTAGTACGTTGCTACTGCTATTTGCAACCTACTGATTATTGGACTAAAAATTGTGTAGGCCCTATGTTTGAAAAAATTTCATGGGCAGCGGACTGGTCTTGCCCTAAAATGACTTCCCTTGTCCATTCCTGAGACATTTGATTAAACTCATATCTTTATTTAATTTTAAAAATTAACTAATAAAAGGACTTATTAGGCTTAGACAACTATTGCAATGAAGCCAAATATTTTTATTAAGCTATTTCTGTTCGTGTTATACATTATAAAATAAAAATATTATTAAGTAACAGTGAAGATTGCAGTTACTATGAAAATGTTCGCAAGTCTGTATTAGATAGATTGCTTGTAAATACTATCAGTCCCATTTATTTCAATACAAGGCTTCAGTAAATAAAAAAAGAATTATCCATGCTATTACATAGATTAATATTTGCTCGGTTTAGCCACAATTTGGCCAAGTCCTGATGTGGTACCTGACCCATTCTGGCTCAATTAAACATTATAACATCTTTTAGTTTCTTTTCAAAATGTCCCTCCTGCAATTATATATTTTATGTAATAGAAAATCCAATATAAGCCCTAATTCTTATATAAGTCCCTTTTCAGTTATATCAATAACTCTATCGTACAGATGATAATTTTCAGAAAGCATTGCATAATTCAGATGATAATTTTCAGAAAGCATTGCATAATTCAACTGACTGTTTTCTGAAAACCTCATTTTTTGCATTAGTTTTCAGATTTTTCTAATGAAAACAGAATGTTTATCCCTTCTCATTATGTTAAGATCAATTTCAAGCAAAGAGATTTTTTTTCAAAAATCAACAGTCACTTGTAAATATTGTATAAATAGGATACTTTCTTTATATATAATCTTCAAAATAGTCATAATTATGTAAGATTGATGCTATATTCTTACACAAAAAACTCTGAGTGGTGGAAATTTACTCCAGCCCTTATGATTAAGGCTATGAAGTTAGTCATTGCAAAAACTTAAGAGATGCATTTCTCAAAAGTTGAAATAATATGCTGCATTAAGGCATGAATCATCAAATAATCGTGTGGGCAATGTTTCATTACTAAAACAAAATATATTTTCATTATTGGTGATATGAATACATTTTCTAAAGGATAACCTTAGCAGAGAAATTTAATTTGACAGAAAAATTACAAATTTCCTAAGAAGCTAAATTGTTGATTCCTGCTGCATTCTGTGAGTGTTAATAGCAATACAAAAGAGGTTTTAGTAAGTCTATTGGAACTTAAGTAGTGAAAAAATGAGAAATTATCACCTCACTTAAAAACACTTTCACTAAAAGCTTCTTTCTTGATAAAGGTTGAAACTCTTTACATTTACTTGATGATGTATAGGCATAGTTTATGAGAACCAAACAGGTGAAAAACGTTGTTGAAAATAAAACTTGAAAGTAGAAATAAAAGTTTAATATTTTAAATTTAGCTTTGTTTAATTCATTTAGCTAGAAATTAAATTTTGCTTGTTAAAATTGTATGAGAATTTGATTCACAATTTTTCCGGAACTCTAAACTTACCTAAACAGTACAACATTAAGATTATTTAAATTTTTAGCATGTGAGAGCAATTGACTTACAATTACCTTATATTTTTGAACTCCAGCATTTACTCAAAAATTTGCAAAATGATCTGAAGAGAATGTAACATAATCTTTTCAAATAATATAAAATGAATAGTTGAAAATAACTTAATAACTAGGATATTTTCATTCCATTATAATTTTATGTAATAGTATAAGTTTCTGAAAATAGCAAAAGAATAGAAATTGATTTTTTTGAAGAACTCATATCAAAATCACATTCAGTAGTAAGTAATTTTTCAATCTCAGTCAATGATTTTATGAATGAAATTTGTGATGCAAAATTTTTGAAATTTGTCTATACACATATTTTGTATATATATTAGGCTTTTGTTCATCTTAATAGTATATATTTATATGTATTACAAAAATTCTTTAGCATAGCATTTGAAGATATACTTAAATGGTTATTATAAAATATTTTAGAAAAATGAATATCTAGTATCTTCTCCTTATTCAATTTTAGAACTCAATAAGTAATGCTTAAAGCATGAAACTGCTGCCAGAGTAGTGAACCCAATGTTGCAGGCTGGATAATAGGCCAATAATTTTGTGCTGCTTACATCCTTGAAGGCAAATAGCGAGACTTATTAATCTTGGAAATCATTGTTCAACATTAACTCTAAAAATTATCATTACATTTTAAATTTTGAATTTCATTATTTTTGTAAAATATGTAATTTTTATTGCACTGCTCACAGCTTATGTAGGAGTGTGAAAGAAAAACAAGCCCTTTGCAAATTTCCATGGAATTCATCTGTGGCCTCTTACTCACAAAATTATTTAGCTGTATCTAATTGCTGTAGTCAAGCATCACTAACCAGCTAAATGCAAAATTTTTGCCAATCTAACGAAATACTCTTCCAATACTCCAGTAGCCAACAACTAAAAAAAAAATTCATTATATAAGCAGTTTCAATATTTCACTTAATTTTTGCACATGGCTTTGATCCCAAGTTAATCTAAAAGAAATTTAAGCAGCCTCAACTAATACTAAAATCCCAGCCCAAACAGAATGTTTTTAAGGAATGAATCAACCTAATTTTCAGCCTGATCTGGTAACATTCAATTCATGAACATATAGGACAATTCAGTATTAAATATAAAAACATGCAAAATCCCATAGAAGTAGAGAATAGTTGATAATATCATGATAATTTAAATAAATTATTTGGAAGAATTTATCGATGGCTGCATCATCTCTATCAAATATTAAAAGATATTTAATGACTATGTTATTTAACCTAATGTGGAATCAAATTTGTAATAACATGATTCTATCTACCTTTTAGCGAAAGTCTCCTGTAAGATAAAACAAATAAACCAACTCTGGGAATTGAAATCTCTATTTGCAAATTGGTAGTGAATGAATGTGGGAAACAGTTTTCTGAAAATTTAGGAATTTCAAATGAAATTTAAATCGTAAAAAATGTTTAATTTTTTAAGAATGAACAATAAATATTTTATAGTGTACAATAATGAAGTTATCTATAACTTAGGAATATCAAAGAATTAAATAAAAAGCTTTCTGCATTCTCATTGTGTTGCAAAATTCAACTGCAATATAGAAGAGAAGCATTACATATTATCATTACTTTCCTAAGTATTTTTGGATTTTGTATCCTATCACCTACACAGTTTTTATAATTTACAAAGTTACATTTTTGAAATTTCTGGATATTACCAGTGTACAAATTCCTTCAGTGCAAAGAAGAAAAAATAAAAGTAGTTTATAGTAACATACTGTACAAAATATATTTGAAATATGCAATTTGATCAAATCCCTTAATTGTAAAACATTTAAATAATAACTTTGTTATATAATAATAATTTAGTGGAGTTTGCCACAACATTTTGTGAAAAACTGTCTGAGGATAAAAATGTTTTTGCCATGCTGAGAATATAATTTAGGAAGAGCAATGAGACAAAATTCCCTTAAAGAGTGATGCAAGAGTTTTTGCATTTTGTACTTCCAAACGGATTCCACTTACTTGTCAAAATGATATTGAATCTAAATTACATTTAATGCTCCAGAGCTATCTGAATTGAGTCATCCTATTATGCTAATTGATAAGGAATCACTATGAAAATGTACCTGACTGTGGATTTATCAAAGCTTATTTCACAGGTAAAATATGACAAGAGGTGCTTTAATCACATTGGTTCAGCAAATTTGTTTTCATTGACTAATTTGCATTGAGGGCATTGGCAAATACTGTTATCTTTTAATTGCAAAGTTGTAACTGCCTTTATTGTGCATTGGGGTGACATTGATGCATGCATAATACAATCTGTTATGTTTCTCTCAGTGATGAATGCAATCAAAGGAAAAGTGAAGCATTGTGCTATAATGGCTATTTAGATAACACTCATACTCATGACAAAATATTTGAAAAATTTTTGAACAAATTCATTAAGTGCTATTTTACATTGAATTTAGAGAAGCTAGTTTGCTAAAAAAAAGCTTAGTTCTGTTATTACCAAATTGTGTACAGGAATGAAAAGTAGATGATGCCAAATTTAGGCCATTGAAGATTTTTCAAAACTGCAGGCTGATAGTAGGTTTATCACAAAATCTATGGTTATTAAGCATGATTAAATTGAAGAATTAATATTAGCCTGTGAAGAACAGAAGTGTAACTTGTTGCTGAAAAGGTAGCAACACTACTGGTTGTTGACACCAGACTAAATTATTATTTTTTGTTAATAATGTCAATTCCTCCTTGCAAATAGAAACAGTTTTAACATGTCATACAGCCAATTTGGCAATGTAGAAAACCTATTGATATCACAAATGGAAGTGAGTTTATTACTTGACCCTAAGCCATTATTTTCAATACTCAAATTATTAAACTAACTTATTTGTCAAGGATGTATTTGAATTGGGTGAATATTGATTTAGAAAAAAATGGTGCAATCAAAAAGATGAATCTTGCAGATGAATATTCTAAGCTATTGCCTATCAAATGTACATCAATAGATAATTGTGAAGATGATATTAAGTTTTTGTGTTGTGTCATAGTTGCAGTGGCTAAACTAAGAGGGGCTTGCACCTGAAAGTTCAAAAAAGCAAAAACATTAAATTCCTTGCAGGATATGCCCATTAATAATAATGATTTATTGATTAATGTTTGCTTATTTGATATATATATAGATTGATTTTTTGTGAAGAATAAAGCCAAAAAATTCATGGTATTCTATAAAGGGATTGAGAAATGCACTGCAGTTTCATTATTATTATTGTGATTTAAGGCTGTGTGGCTTGCATGGTGATGATGATGATGAGGATGATGATGATGATGATGATGTTGATGATAATGATGATGATAATGATGATGATGATGGTGATGAAAATAGCATTTATTTACAAACATCATTATAACATTTTCATTTGCTGCTATTTAGGAGTTCAAGCAGACAGTAGCAGTAATTCAACAATCTCATACATCTTCATAATCACAACCCACAGTTCTGGTTGAATCTGTTTTTGATCCTACTGTTGTAAAGAGGGTTTATTAATGCTAAACAAGAGCATCAGAACATTGGTATTTGTATACTAATGCATTTAGCTAATAAGAAACATAATAGTTACTTAGTCAACCTTAATAATGGCTGCACACAAATCAAAGTAATTATTAGTTAATTTCATGTAGCTAAAATATTTTTCATTGCAATTTGAATTGAGCATAGAATAGTGCATTCTCCATAGATTATGATGTGGTCATCAATCACTTTGCTGTTACACACTAAGTGCACTGATTTTGTGTTGAAATTTACTTGTTTTGCATCTGCACTATATTTTTTAGTTAACCAGACAAAACAAGGCCTTCAGATAACTGATCCTCATTATGTAATTGGCATCATCATTTTAATGATTAGTATAAAAAAGTTTTGATTTGTGAAGCTTTGGATTTTTTCAATATGTTGAAAAAACTTTGTAAATGTATCCATGTTAGACATTTTACTTTACAATTAGTATGAAACAGTAGCTTCATGTAGAAATGCAACTTGAAATAATAAAAATTTTGAGAACAACTTGGACCATATCTTAGAAAGACAACAGGTGGATCAAATTACATCAAACTTTAAAAATTTTTTTTTATACTATAAAAGCAAGTCAGGAAAGCACAGATACTCATTAGAAGAGACAGAATCATATACCTCTGTTACAAATACTGTTAATAAAAGTCAGATAGCATTAACAATTTAATATCATTGGAATACTGGTAATATAATTTGGCATTAGAATTAGAATCATTTTCATCAGAACATTATATAAGCATTGCAAAGTTTGTTAATTTAAAAAAATACATCTAGTTTACAAAATAACAATGCCTACACTTGTAAAAAAATTGGCTAGTTCAAGAGAGGATGAAGTGGCATCAATTTTTAACACATGCTGTAATCAATAGAATATTAATAGTCTAGAAGAATTTTAATGCAATTGATCTAAATTGAATTTGTGGTGACTCAACTTAAGGAGTGGCTGAGGATACAACCAAACGAAATATATCAAAAAGTTTTTGATACTGCAGAGAAAATTACTGACAATAGTGCACATTGCCTAAAGTTCTGCACAAATAATTTTGAGCAAGATAAGTTGCTGTTAGCAACTTAATGATAAATAGAAAATTCTAGTTTATTGACATGATTTTACAATTACATATGATGGCAATATATAGAGAAATCTGGTCAAACTGAAATTTGATTGCCATTTAAAATTAAGAAAATTTTTGAATTGAAAGCATTACATTAAATTGAATTACATTTAAATACTAAAAATAATATTGAATAAATTACTTTGAACATTGATTATAGTTACATAGTATAATTTCTAAAAATTAGAAATTTGATGAAAAGTTTTTCAATAGCATCTTTTCTTATTAGATATTTTAGGAAATGTAAAACTAGTGCCACTTAATTTGTACAAGTACCCCACTCTGGTGGCTTAGCAAGTTTTAATGTATATGTGAAGCATAACTTAATTGTTGTTTGCAATAATACATAATAGGATATACAGCATATGCAACATATTTGAAATATGTTGCCAAACAATCCATAATCCAAAAATTTGACAAAAATTCAAATCTTAACAACATTTTGGCAAAAAATCCCAACAATTGCTTTAGGGAATGAATGAATATGTTTTATGTCTTAATTCAATTGTTTAGGGCATTATGTATGGTTAAAGCAATATTATTACTAAAAAGAAATACTTATCCTGATTGAAATAAATTATTACAATAATTTGCCCAGATATATAGTATTTTATTGACAACCTAACCTAGAAACCAAAAGACTTACAGAAACACACTTAATCATTTCCAAATAAACAATGTGTGTCTTAGAACACTCAATTTTAAGTAGTACAATGTGACCACAAAGAGCTCCAAACAAATATATTGTTCAGTGTCTTAGTAGCAACAGCTCTCCTATTATGGGATTGCATTATAGGTACTGCATGCTTGATTAAATAGTTAAAAAGATTGTCTTGCATTTCTCTGCGCTGAGAAAAACCACTATGAAACTGCCAATATTTCTTCCACCATTGTGTTATGCAGGATTTTTTTGCACTCTCTTTGCCATACATTAATTGTACTGAGGAATTAATGACCACTGGAAAAAGAAATGGGCGAGTGAAGTATTTGTAGCTCAATTGATTATAATTAGAAGTAAAGCACTGTAAAAAATCATTTTTTTCAAAATTTATATACAATGTTAACAATATTTATATCAATGCATGCAACAACTTACACATCAGAACCTTTATTTAGTCAATTAGGGTTGCTGGAAACATATCCACACTCAGTGATTTGGGAGGGTAGATTGAATAGATTAGCTTTTTAGTTATCCATAAAAAACTGAAATAAATTATAATGAAATAATCACTCAGCAACAAATGAAATTATCAGAATAATGAAATTTTTTGCTTTTTCTAGAATAATATAATTTTGCTCAATATAATACATTTTTGTTCATTATATGATAATATGTTATAGTAGACAAAAAATTTTGTTCCTCTCTGAAGAAGAGACCTGTATACATGAATAATTATATTTTGAAATAACCCCAATAGCACTTTCAAAATTATAAGAATATTGGCAAGTATATATATATATATATATATACATATATATATGTATTTATTTATTTATTTGTTTATATATATTGCGGCATAAAGACATTAAACATATTTCTTGATTCATTATTTACTTAATTTTCAATGGTAATCATTTGATATTATTCCAATTGATAATTTGCAAAACAACAATGATGCTATATATTTCAGTTTGAAATTCTACTAATTGTAAAATTAATAGCAGAAGATTGAATTGTGCCTGTCAAATCCTTATTCGTATTTTACAATGGTATGGCTTTATTGATAGTACCAGTTCTAGTTATATAAATAGGTGTGATTTGATCATTTTTGTTTTCTTCAAATTAGTTTGAATAAATTCGTTTTATTTTTTATCTTGACTATATATTTTATTAAAATGATGTGTTTCTAAATTCGTTTGCGTAGTTGAAGGATACCCAGACGTGGTACAACTTTGCCGGTTCAACTTAGGTTAGGTATACAGCTAGGGTGTTTTGTTGTACTGCTACCCATTCATAACTAAAATTAAGCCTTTAATGCTTTCACCAGAATTCCATGAGATGAGAGTTGTACTGAGTTTAGGTTTTTACCTTACCCCGTAGTTTTCACTAACTGCACTGAAGAGTTAGGGCTTCTTTATTCTCTATCATAATTAGGGCTCTAATCTTATATGACTCTTTCTTAAAGGTTGTCTGTATTGGGTCAGCAAAGTGTGCCCACTCTTCCCTAACTCGATCTCCTGTTTATTTTTGACATCTATTAGGATAGGGTAATATACATGTAGCAGGAGGAGTTATTTACTTTGTAGCATCAGTAAATACATGCTTTGACACGAAACCCTCAGACGATAGAGAATTAGGAATATTCACTGATTTTAATTTCATTTCAATGTCAATATATATAT
>CABFPE010000099.1:1397586-1415606 GCA_900660155.1 Hofstenia miamia
TATATATATCAAGCAAAACATTGTGCATGATTGCAGAATTGCACCCTAGCCATTTCTCTAGCAAAATAAAAATTTGGTGAACCAAAGCTATGTCTGCCCACAATAATTACTCCATCTAAACTAGGGCTTGCAGAGATGGAGGAGGACATTGATTGTAAATCTTTATTATTTTATATATGATTGCTCTATGCTTTAGATGATGACATTGATAGTGACTTTGCAGCTCTGTGATTGTCATAGGAAGATATGGAACTCTTGCATTGCAATGAAGTTTTTCAACAGAACATTAACAGAATGCCCAAAAAATTTGCTCCTTACTTCAATGCATTCTATAGTAACTTTGAAGGGGACTTTAAGAGGAAATCAGCAATTGGTAGAAATGACATTAGTAGTTATAATAAGTGAGGGCCCTCTCATTGGGACACCCTGAAGTTCTCGTAACACTTAGCTGACTCAGTGATTTCAAGGACCAGTTAAATTAGTGACTCACATACTTGATATTTTTAAGTGTATCACCTAATGGATTTCAAGGAGCATTTTAATTAGTGATTCACCACTTTTATGACATTTGTGGGGTGATTGATTTTTGCAAAGATTCATATAGATGTTGGGGCCAATTTAGTTTACAATGATTCATATACACGTTGGTGCTAATTTAATTTAAAATCGCATGTTTTACTATAGTGACTGATTTATATGGCTAATTTCATTAAATGTTTTTTGTTAATATACACAGCTATATCCCACGTTAAGCACACTTACACTCATTTGCATACATTGGGTTTACATCACACTTGTGATAATGCATTGCTGGCTAATTTATCCATAAAAATTCCTGATGGTTCAACTGTTTACAGTGTATAATGTTTAACACATTTCTAGCAGTACATGTAAAAAGCTGCATCTCGTTTTTTTCTCAATACACAATGCTATTGCTCATTATATTTTTTGATGACTAATTTTCTATAATTTCAAGTGTTTAAACATTTAACTCGTTTTTTGCTAACTTTCAAAAAGACTACACTTCATTTTCAAACACACTATTTCCTTTACAAAAACGTCATTTTGTTTCTAAGCAACCAAACTATTTTAACCCACTTTGATAATACAAGTGGAAAATATTAAACATAAGGTTAAACCAAAAAGAGATTTGATAAGAGTAAAAGCAAATTTATTGCTGAAAAAAAAATAACAAAGAAGATACTACAAACTAAAATATATATATATATATATATAAAATGTACAAAATCAATAAATATGCACAATTACTTAAGGGGCACTAATTTTAGATATACGGACTCCATGCATGTAATTGATTGGAAATGCCCAATAACGATTGTTTTATCAATAAGTAATTCCTAATTTTTTTTCTTAAAATGCTTATAATTTGGTTCCATTTTTGTAGTAACATCTAGATTATTCCACAATGCGCAGGAATTAAATGTAAAAGAGTCCTGTCTGTTAATTTTACTGAAAATTTTATTTGTTCTTTGATTGAGCTGAATATATTGTTGTAGAAAATTTAGAGAATTGCATTCATTTATAAACTTATGAGTTAAACACAAAGATTGATACTGAATAGAATAAAGTGGAGACAAAATATTATAAGATAATCGAAGTTCATGGACTGATTGATGCTTATCAATAAAATAATAATAATATTAACAGTAATAAAAATCATATAGGAAATTGGAAGTGTTTAGAATACTGAGGTAAGAAGACGCAGTATACAGAAGGGCAGCTCTATTAGAAACAGCTAGAGTTCTAATGAAATTTCTCAGAATTCCAGGAGCCCCGAAGCTGAGAGCCGCTGCAGCGTGAAGCTATAAAAGGAGTGCTATAATAATGATTACAACAGTTCTGTCGAGGTGGCGTAGTGTGTAAATTTGGTATTTGAAAATAAAGGGTTGAACAAATATGATTGCGGCTATAAACTGGATGAACTTACGTGAAAGAACATACAAATCTTCCAAAGACATAAAACGATATAAAATGAAGAGACCAAGCGTCATTGGCTGATAATTTGCTATGATAATATAAGTCTGAAAATCAGAAAAGCAGCACTGATGTCAAATATTGAAAGAGCCAAGCCCTTAGCTACACTAGATTTAGTTGGTTTATATATATATATATATGGCTCCGGAAAAAAATTGAGAAACCAAACGAACCAAACACTGCTAAATTTTATTCAAGATATCGGGCGTGAACCCAAAAACATTCTACAGAAACTTTAAAAAGTGGACTGAAACGAATGCGCTAAAAATTACTTTGTATAATTATTCTTTTCTTTCTATTTGCTTTAAATATGTTTTAATGTTTAATATTTTCACTAATAATTATAATTTTCTCAACTATTTCTATTTTTTAAATTTTATTGGTTGATGTTATTTTAGTTGTTTTATTATTCAGATGTTCGGTTGCAATTTGTCCTGACGTTTCGTTGTTGGCATCCTGCTTTGCTAATTTTAAAATTTGTTTACTACCGAACATCTTGTACAATATCTAAGAATACGATTCTCTAATTTTATGCACTTATTGTAGTATATACACATTTGTTAGTATCACTTGATTGATATGTCATCAAGCAGGTCCTAAATTGAAATATCAACGACCGAAACTAATACCAGAATGTATTTTGCCCGTTGAGCTTAGTATTTATAGAAGACACAAATATTGGTCATAAATGTTCATGAAAACCCCCATTGCTTTTTCTATTTTCTGTTGAAGCTAGCTCGTAGTTATATTTGTCCAGCACACACCTCATTTTAAAANATATATATATATGGCTCCGGAAAAAAATTGAGAAAAATACAAGAACAGTTCAACGAAAGTATACAAGTTTTTTCACCTCATTAACGGGTCATGCTCTAAACGAACACATTTAGGCGATCACGCACACTCAAAAAAGTACAAATAAAAACACTAGATGAGGTCAGGTACTTTATTAATTTTCATTAAACATGTCTCATCAAAATGCAAGAAACATTTTGCAATATCTTTAATCTACCGGAACCAAACACTGCAAAATTTTATTCAAGATATCGGGCATGAACCCAAAAACATTCTACAGAAACTTTAAAAAGTGGACTGAAACGAATGCGCTAAAAATTACTTTGTATAATTATTCTTTTATTTCTATTTGCTTTAAATATGTTTTAGTGTTTAATATTTTCACTAATAATTATAATTTTCTCAACGATTTCTATTTTTTTTAAATTTTATTGGTTGATGTTATTTTAGTTGTTTTATTATTCAGATGTTCGGTTGCAAAGTTGTCCTGTCGTTTGGTTGTTGGCATCCTGCTTTGCTAATTTTAAAATTTGTTTACTACAGAACATCTTGTACAATATCTAAGAATACTATTCTCTAATTTTATGCACTTATTGTAGTATATACACGTCCAAATTTGTTAGTATCACTTGATTGATATGTCATCAAGCAGGTCCTAAATTGAAATATCAACGACCGAAACTAATACCAGAATGTATTTTGCCCGTTGAGCTTAGTATTTATAGAAGACACAAATATTGGTCATAAATGTTCATGAAAACCCCCATTGCTTTTTCTATTTTCTGTTGAAGCTAGCTCGTAGTTATATTTGTCCAGCACACACCTCATTTTAAAAAATTTCTTTAAAATAATTTTGCTCATATTTTTATTTGCCCAAGCGAACATGATGAAAAATACAGACAGCGATGTCTCATGCCGAATTACAAAATGTACATACATGGTTTATGAATCCTGATTTGTTTTAAAATGGTCTACTTGAATTACAAAATGTACATACATGGTTTATGAATCCTGATTTGTTTTAAAATGGTCTACTTGCTTTCAAAGATCTACGCAATGGTTTTCATTACTGTTCTCAGTAAGTACTATATTTCCCACCTGTCACTTTGCACAATTTGTAATGTGCTGATTAACTTGGCGTTATTANTCATTTCATGTTGATTTGAATTGTTTACCATTGAGAAACGGCCTCACAATTCAATTACTTATTAAAATTAATCTAAAATGTGTGATATTCATCTAAAGCTATTTCATTGAAATTACTTATTTTAAGGCAGTCAAGTGCGTCACTTCTATTTTCAAACAACAAAACTGATGTTAACGGCATAATAATACAAAAATAAGTTGTGAAATAATGCTTTTTTACTATTTTTGTTTGCAATGAGGTAGTGCAATGCGGTTTTTGCAATTCATATTAATTGAAATCAAATAAATTAGTAGCAGCCGTAAGTGCGATTTTCTATGAGTGCCCAGTTTGGGCCAAATAAGCTTTTCGTGTTTTTGAAGGCATATTAAATGGGATAGTGTTATTTTGGCAGTGAAAAATCCCATGTAAACTGCATCAATAACATTAAAACTAATGAAACAATAAGCTTCCAAGCAGGGTCTACTTTAATAATTGAAAAAGATAACGATTAAAAAAAGTGCGAATATTTCCACATATTTTTGGAAATTTTTAGAGATAAAGAACTGACATATCTAACAATCAAAAAATAGTGCCATGCAGAATAGTTTAAACCCTACAAAATGTAATAAACATTTACATTACCGTTCCTAAACTAAAATAGAAGTATCCAACAAAGTGGAAATGTGTCCTAGTAACACCAGTACCAAAGGTAAATAGCACTGGTAAAACCTGTGAAGAAAACTTGAGGAAGTTCACACCTATTACAGTGCCTAGAATGTTTTATCAGTGTGCATCGGATGTCTACATGTAACGCATGTATAAAAAAATTGATAAATAGCACCTTGCATATATATNGCTCCTCCTGTTGTTGTGTTCTGCACACTCTCTTTTTCATTGGTGGGTGCATCATTTTCCTTTAATTTCCTAAATGCAGTTAGTAAATTTATATCCCATGTTTCAGGGTCATATATAGGTTTATTTCTCACTGTCCTCTGGGGTAGCACTCTTTGGCTCAGATCATCATTTCCAATTTCTGCTGTGTACTCATCATCAAATTCTTGTTCATGTATGCTATCTAAATCATACATATCATATATAGTTTCATTGCCATTAATTAGGCATATTTTGAATTTGGCATTATCATCTATCTTTGTTTCCTTGATATCTGTTGTTGCTCTCTTCAGGTTTTGAAAATGTAATAGTCTGTTGTTGTCTAGCATGTATTCATTGTTCAGTAGTGTTTTTGTTATCATGGGGGGGCCAGACCATACTGTTTTCAACTTCCAGACTTGGTTTGTGTCTATGAGTTTAATCAGTGTGAATGCATATACTTTATCACCTACCTTGTGTGCATGACCATAGATTTTTTTATTATAGTTACATTGCTGTCTCACTGCCAACTTTTTTATATTGTGACACATCATTTTGTGAATTCCTGTGATCTGGTTTCTTAATTGTTGTATGTATGTGTTGTCCAATTTCCTGCTGTAGTTGGTATACTGCATCAAGACCAGGGTTGCTGCCTCCCTTCCAAACATAGCTTTGAATGGTGATACTCCAGTCATTGCATGTACTGAGGTATTGTAATAGTATTCAATCATTTCTATAACCTCTCTCCATCTACTTCCTCCTATTCATGTTGTTGCTACTCTGATCAATTTAATTAATGTTTGATTTAGTTGTTCCACTGCTCTGTTGGCCTGTGGATGATAGGCGGTTGTTCATTCACTTGTGATTTATAGGAGCTTCACCATCTCTTGGAAAAGTCCACTTTCGAATTGAGGCCCTTTATCTGTTATGATCGTTTCCATCAGTCCCAATCTCAGTATCCACTCTTTTAAGACTAGCTCGGCTGTGGTTTCTACTGTGGTGTTTCACATCGGGACCATTCTTGCATATTTGGTAAAGTTGTCGACCATTACTAGTAGGTACTGATAACCTTTGGCGTCCTTTGATAGCATCTCCAAGTCTATATGGACTATCTCATTGGGTTGAGTTGTGATAATTTTCTCTAGCAGTGCTCACTGTGTTGGAAAGTGCTGTTTGTTGTTGAGAAGGCATGTTGTGCACTTGTTGATAATATCTTCCACGACTTTCCTGACAGCTGTTGTTATGAATCGTGCATTAAATGTTTTCTCTGTTTGTGTTATTCCTAGGTGACCTTTCTCATGTATCTTCCGTATCAGTTCCCTCTTGAAGTAGTCGGTTATCGTGATTTGGTTGTTTCCAGCTTTGACGTATAAAAGTCCATTCCTGTTGATCTTCCACTTGTAAAGAGGTTCATGCTGTGCTCTCAGAAATCAATTTAATAAAAATGTTTAATTTGTTTTTTATAACTTAAGGTTCGATTTCCAACCATTGTATCATTCAAAAAAGATTGAAGCTTGGAAAATTTCTTTATTATTGAGGATTTCTGAATGTTAATTGACGAATTCTGAATTTTGCTTTTAAATTATAAATGTAAACTATGATTTTCTAAATTCATTTTTATTTCTAAATGATTATTGACCATTTCTAAATAATAAGTACTAAATTCTACATGTAGTTTTTCATTTCTATATTTTAATTGACCATTTCTATTTGTAGATTTCTATTTGCAAAATGATTATTTCTAAATGCAAATGGAGGATTTCTAAATGTCATTAGAAATTGTGTTGTAGACATTGTGTCATCATCCCCCAAACTACAACAAATTATTTTTATAATTAATTTATAATTTTTATATTTAGAAAATGCCTTTTTGTGTAAAGTGAAACTATTCTGGAATACCTTTGGTGACATATCAAAGACAAAATGAAATTAGTTCTTTCCCTACAGCAATTTGAACATACAACACCAGTTCTGGTGATGACATAAAATTAATCCAGTTTGGTTTTCATTTAAATTTTGAATCTAAGCAAAATAAAAGTGTGCATTGCAAACTGAGGCACCCAAATGTAATTATGTCACACATTGAAAAAGGGAACTTTAGGAAATGATAGAGAAAATATTAATTTGCAATACTTATTTTTTCTCTTTAGTAGAAGTAATCTACTTTTGATTGCTTAAAACCTTGCTGAAATTAATTCATATTATGCTTGTTATCCAGATTCCTGAAAAGTATTAAAATTGTTCTACATATCTTTAGTTGATTATTTTGTAGAAGCTTTGTGTAGTTGTTCTAATGTTTGTTAATTAGTGATATAAGTCATAATCAAATTTAGCTACATTAGTTTTGAATTAGTTAGTGCAAGCCTAAATAATCTTAGACTGACAGGATCATTGGGAAGCCAATTCCTAATAGCATGAAGGGAGGCTTCAGACTCTGCTTTCAGTAGTTACATTACACAAAATTCTTAGGCATGGGACTTTTTATATGAAAGACTTATCAATTAATTCATCTTTACAAGTAGCTGACTTATTAATTAAGAAATGAATGTTTTTTACAATGCTGTACAGTTCTGCTACTTCAACTAAATGTAAAGGTAATCATTCCTAATTAGATGCCAAGATGTTATTAGTAAATTACAAATGTAATTCACTTAATAAATTTATTTAATATTTTTACAGAAAGTATTTCTATTATCTTACACATTTAAATGCTAAGCTGAAATTAATAATTCATGATTTTTTTTCTGTGATTTTTATTTTGGAGTTAAGAAAAATTTATCTTAGCCATTTTATATACATGAAGTGTTAAATAAATTCTTTTCTAAAATAAAAGTAAACATTAAGGAGTAGCTGAGTCTGGTCAAGAAACTGTATACAAATCTTGTTCTTTACTTATGTTTTTAATTGCTAAGTAAGCCAAAACTGTTAAGGTATAAGTATTACATAAAAAAACCAAAACAATATAGAAGCTCAATATTAGGTTAAATGTACAATGTAAGCTGAGAAATATCAGGCTAAAAGCTAGAGGCTTCTACTAACTTTGTATGTTAAAATTTAAACTCTAACATTTATGTTGTTGTGCCACATTTGTTTCTTTTATCTGATAGGTTCTAAATGCACTACATCTCAGGAAAATTATACCTTAAGGAACTCATGGACAAAACTATCAAGAAGTAAAGAATAATTGTAATGAATATCATAATATCACAATTCTATAAGAGCAGTTTTGAGAAGTGCAAGAGCATATTTATTAGATCCAGGTTTCTCTATAGAATTAAAGGACAATTACAAAGCAGGAAGTAATTTTACTGATTTACAAAGACTGCTTCTACTGAATTCTAAATATAATGTCATATTGTAATAATTTCTACTCCCTTTAGAACATTAAATCCTCATTGAGCTCTTGTCTAATCTCAGGAGAGGGGATAGAGGAGCATCACTTAACTGAAATGTAGAATTTAAATTTCATTCCTTTCTTTTATTGCAAAGTATTGTTTCATAAAGATGGTTACTACAGGAGAGGAGGAAACAGAATGCAGAGAGCACCATCACCAAATTATGGTTGTTGATTTATTATAATATAAGCTCATCATCATGTGACATAATCCATCAATTATCATGTGTGGTCAAGATGAGAAAAAGGAGAGATGAAACAAAGACTAAAAATATTTACAATGAATATAATGATTAAAAATGTAAACACATGATAAGATTGATTATTTCATTTTGTAAAACGTTTTGTGCAATTAGATTCAAATTATACTCGACAGTATTTGACAAAACGTTAGATGGTCAAACAGCGTAGTCAAATTAATGCTGATGTTGCGTAATTGTTAGCAGAAATATCAAACGAGGGAAAACTGTAAACAAGAAGTGATTAACAGGTACTAGTCGAGTATTTAGTTGTTTATTACCAAGTGCTATAAATATGCTTGAAATGATATAATTATTGATGAATGAATTTAAGTTGGATTTACTTTTCTCTTGTCAGGTTATTTTATATTCTAATGGAAAGCTAAACGTTTAAGCGCTGGGGTAATTGTATGGTGGTTCCCACATCCAGTTAAAGGTATGCTGGAGCAGCCTCCTAATAGCTATTCCACAGCGGGGAGGGCGACAGCTGTAGTTACCTTGTGTGCTCTTAGGTTACAGATAGGTGTAGGAGTTTTTCACCATTATAGCTTTCCTACTTGTCATTGCTTGCCTGTTATTATGATTGCAATTATTATGTTTTACATGCTACCAGCCCTATCAATGAACTTCAGTCAGTTATTATGTTATCCTATGATTGGTGATTCATTATTACTTATATTTATACTGTTATTTACATTGTATCTTGATATCCTATTAAGTATCGATTGTTTAATACTCACAACAAGTTGCTCATTGTTTCTTATGGTAGACCTTAGGCCGACTCATGTCTATATTTTTCTGCAGGCGGCATTGATGGTTTACATGTATCAAGGGCTATTATGTATTCCTATATATGTAGGGTTATTACATGTAAGGCTCAATAATAAGCTACTCAAGCATCCTGGTTGCATTAATTTGTTTCTTATACAAATTCATAATAACAAAAACAATCAATGCACTAAATTCTTAAGTAGTTGCAAATCCCATCACACTGAGTTCGCTATTCACATACCAATTCCTTTGATGGTTTCTACGTTACAATGGCAGCTCCATTTGTAGATGCAGCTGGTCTGTGGGTTCCTGGATATGCATGTCAACCTTATAGTGTTGATCCTGTCTTCCATCCTCTCTGCTTTACCTAAATAAGTTGGAGTAAGTTACGTAGTTAGAAAGGCTCAGGCATATTAAATTAAGTTAATAAACTGAACACTTATTGTAAAGGAGAGAATTAGAAAGGTGCCAACTCAGCTTACTGTCTTAGCTGAGAAAAGTAATAGTTTTTCTACAACAGATATACTAATGGTGAATTGGTGTGATTCTACAATCATTTTATACTGTGCTACTCTACATCCTTAGTTTGTGACTACAGTTTATTGTGTTTACTTAACTTTGTTTACACTAATTATTCAGTAAATAGTTTTTATGACAATTGTACTTAATGATAAGAGAGATTAATAAATTAGACAACACCTTTGTAATGTAATTTAGGACTGTGACTGTTGCGCAAACTTTATTAAGTAAAAACAAAGATTTTAATTTGGCCTCTTGGCTGAAATGAATGATAGTTTTTTGCTAAATAAACAAGTATTCACCAATGTAACTGAACTGAGTTAGCAGTTCAAGTAAAAGTTTAGATGTACTTGTTTAGTAAATTAGTTAAAAATGGACAAATGATCTTAATATTTAATAACAACTTCAATAACTTTAATACCAATGTAAGGCATGTTAAAAGTGTAATTCAAGAAAATAAAGAATTGGTATTTATTTTTTTATTGAGTTTTATTTCACTAATTACAACTGGAAAAGATTAATGCTACATATAAATATTCAGACTTAATGTAAACATACAATCTTGCTGACATCACTACATGCTGATAGTGCAAGCAATAAAACTCATACAAATTAATCTACAGTAGGATGTAATATGGATTTGTTTGCAACATCACTCATGATCCTGGGAATTCAGCTGAAAATATTTATTAATCTTAAATGTCATATTTTCTTAAGCTAGCATCTATCTTAAGTAATATAACAAAAATTGTGTAAATGAAATTTTATTAGGTTGTATAGCTAAGCAAAACATAATGAAGTAAGTTAATGCTTGTACAAAAGTAACAAAGCAAAAGTATACATATTACATAAAATATACTATAGAATCATGTAGTTTGCACTAAGCAGAATTCCAGATAACAATTTCGGTTGTTTTTATGTTGTTTATTGTTGTTTCATACTTTTGGTTGTTGCAGCAACCACTAACATCACAATAACAACTTTAGTAATAAATAATCAGTGAACAGATGCTCAGAAATAAAACTTGCTTTGTTATTCTTATTAATAGATCCTTTTAATATAAAAAAGGATTTGTGAAAATTATAATATACCAGATAAGTGAATTTTCAAAATATTTCAACACCTTGAAATTGACTGTTAAATAAAAATTTACATCTGCACAGAAGATATTTTTCATAACTTAAGAAAGTACTATTTCAAAATTGTACTTCATTTTAGATTTTTAAATTTTTGTTAACTTTGGCAGATTTTTATGCTCATTGTTATCATTTACATACAAGACATTGCTTTAAGTGTGTAACAAATGTTTGTATTAAATATGTTTGACAGTATCTGAAAGATAATGGTCTGCATGGTTTAAAGAATAATTGCCTCAAAGAATTTCACTACAGAGAAAACTCACAAGACTCAACATTTTGCCACAGAGAAAGTTTTGCCACATTGAATACTTGCCACTCTTAACATTTCACCACAGAGAATATTTTGCCACAAAGATAATATTTCACAAGAAAAGTTGCCAGTCAAAATTTATAGACCTATGTCCTACCCCAAGTCACAACTTGATGTTTTGTAAGCCTAAGCCCTAGAACCTAAACCTAAATTTTTCAATATTTTATAGACCTAAGCCCTAACCCAAGTCACAACTAGAACCTAAAAAAACATTGTGGCAAAATCTCTCATATGGCAAGTTTTCTTACTGTGGCAAAAATTCAGTGTTGCAAAAATTCCCATGTGATAATAAACATTTGTGGCAAATATTCTTTGTGGCAAGTTCATTTTTGGCAAATTTTCTGCAGATGGTCTGCCCTTTATTAGGCTTGTGTTTGTTTAAGCTGTAATGCTTGAACATTTTAGCATTACAAAATGTTATTTTGCATATAAAAATAATGCTAAAACAGTCATGTGACAACATAAAACAATGCTCTTATGACCTCAAACTATTGCTTTTTATTCATAAAAAACAACCAAAAAGCAACCTAATGTGATGTTGTTGAATCAACATTGTTTCAATTAATGAAATGGTACCATTTCAACATTAAAACAATGTTGTCTTTGATACATAAAACAACCACATAAAAACACAAAACAACATTGTTTAACCTTTAAATTGTTATCTAGGATACTGAATAAGTTTAGGAATATTTAAAAGTAAGCAATTCAATTCAAGCAGAAAAAGTTAAGATGTTAAAGTAGCTATCTTAATGTCAATAAATTGAGAGTTTTTTAACTAATATTGTCACAGTACTTTTTCCTTGCAGCTTTCATTGTAATTTTTGGTGCTTTTCAAAGTACACAAATCAGGTTTGCTAAATTTAAATTTCAAATTGAAATTACCTATCTATAATTTTTTACAGCAAACAAGTAGATTGAAATTTCAGCCTTCTGCTTTATTAGACTTTTAGTAAAAAGTTTAACAGACTAATTTTGTTTATTAAAATTTCTTAATTGAACTTAATTTAACAAATTATTAATGTTTGAGCATTTTAGAGATGATGTCACAGTATCATACTTGGTTTTCTGTGGTGCAAGCATAGTACTGGCTGCCATACTGCATCATTTGCTGTAGTACCTAGTCTTGGTTGCCTATTTATAAATACATCCTTAGTTGCATCAACAATATTTAATCTCATTATAGCATGACATCTTACTGAGAATGTAGTGGAAATAGTCTCTCTTAGCCTATTTGATTACTAAGTGCATATGTGAGTTTAATTTGTTATTAACTGAGAAACCTGATTCTAACAATGTACTCCAATCCTTCTCAAAATGCTCATTAGAAAATTTCTTTGTACAATATTTGCTTAAATACTCCTCACTGTAATTTTTCCCTTAGTTCTCTAATGTATAATTTACTTGAGAAGTTAGCCACTATGGTTGAGGGGGTAGCACATTTAGAACCCATCAGATTAAATAAATATATTTGCACAATAATGTAAAGTGCAGCATTTGCACTTTAGCATACATTATCTACATTAAATTAGTACAAGCCTTTAGCTTTCAGCATTATTTTTCTAATCTTAGATTCTTTGTGTTATAGCTTTAACCAACTACTTAATTTGCAATGTGTTTTGTTTTGTTTATGGAAAAATTATTAGCTAGGACTTTCAGTTTACTTAATAGTTATCAAAAATGAGTAATTAATGATTTTTATACAGTCTCTTGCATAAACTTGGTGGTTAACTGATGTTTACATTGTTCAACTTAGAACTATTTGAGGTGAATATATTCCAAAAGCTGTCACCAGGTGTCAAACAAAGGAAAATTATCTCTCAATTTAATCAAATTAGCATAAATATACATTGTTACCAAATGCTTCATGCAGTCAATTAATAAAACTGCTTTTTGCAAAGACAAATCAATTGGCAATCCTTTTATATATAAACTCCTACACCTAATGATTTAGCTGAAAGTAACATCTGAAAGCTAAGGCAGAAGAAGAGCTACTTGAAACATAGCCATGACAAAGGAAATCAGATAACAAAATTATGCTGCCATTCCTATTTTCAGATTTGTTTTAATTCTTACATGAATATAATTAATGCAACATCCTCTACAAGGCATTATCACTGTTTTCCTGTGTTAATTTATAACAATGGCTATGTACTTGTGGGTAGGGATTTACTAACTTAACACTGCTTTAGCTTTTACATAGTTCCATTAATTTAGATTAAAAAAACATAACTGTTCACTATTTAGGTGACAAAGCCATGCAGTATCTCTTCCAATGATTGATAGTGGGCATCTGCCTGAAGCTGATCTCCACATCCAGTTTCACTTGTTTACTGGTGATCCACTTGGTTGAGTTCCACTTCTAAGCTCATCAATATATAATGTATCCTAGCTTGGTGCATACTCAAGACAAGACACAATTTGACTTAGAGTTTATTTGTAAAAGTGCTTTACATCTTTGCAACCTGACTTGTCACTAGCTGTGTTATTAATATTACATGTAGCTATTACCAAAATGTATATGCTTTAATAATTATTTTAATATATTGCAGCTCCCTAACTTACATTTAAAAATTGCTACATGTTCAGTCACATTATTGGTCACATTATTGTCATTAATTTGGATCTAAAATAATATAGATATAATTCCTAGGTTTTAGTTTACCAGCTGTATTTCAAGTTTGTTATGTTTAATGATTGGTAGTCAACTAAATGAGAATAAAACCCCTATACCTAATTTAAGTGCACTTTTGTGGTCTGGCACTAAGATGCTAGAATCATTCCCATGATGGATTCAGACCACTTCTAAACACAGCTTGTTTAGCTCAACATTGTACTAAATATTCAAACCATAGCAAGAAAACAACATAAGAATTCCAAATGAATTTCTTTATCAATTGCTTACATTTAATTTAATCTATTTATAGCAGTTCAGAAAAGTACCTGTTGATTTTGAATTTTAAATCATTCATCTGCTAAAATAGTGGCTAAAAATAATGGAAGTGGTTTTGCCCCCTTTGTTTTGACAAAAATACTATTATCAACAAATACTAATCTCTAATTAATTAAACTTGTTTTTGCTTGGTTGCTTAAAACAAATTAATCTAAACTTATAATATCTTTTACAATGTATTTTCAATCATAATTGCTTTTGATCTTATTCTTCTTAATTAACATTAGCAGCTTTGGATTAATTTGGATGATGCTACAATAATATATGGAGTTTTATTTCATAGGCCCCACATCATATCTTTTTACCATGTATTTTCAATCATAATTGCTTTTGATCTTATTCTTCTTAATCAACATTAGCAGCTTTCGATTAATTTGGATGATGCTACAATAATTTATGGAGTTGTATTTCAATGGCCCCACATTAGGCCTTACTTAAATGGAGTCAACTGCATAAATTACAGATTTTATTGATATTTTTTCATTTAAGTCCAAAATATTTTACATGCATATGTCAACATTGCACTTGTAAATTTCATCAAATATTGAGTAAACCATATTTATTTCTCTTGAAACTTTCCATGAGATTTAATCACAATGAGTAATTAAAATACTTCAAAACACATTGTACATTTATTCAAACACATTTCTTGGTCTGAATTCTTCCCTGTAAGATGGGTGTCAAACATTAATTTCCATGTAAGCACTACAACACATGAATTTCACACTCAAAGAGAAATCTATCCAGAACTTTAAAAGTGAACTCATATAGGCCATTCTAAAGGTTAAGGTCCTAAGAGATAAGAGAAATTGATCTATTTATCCTTAGCAATCCAATTTGTAAATGATTCTTATTACTTTCAGATTATTCCAATATAACAATACAGTTTTCATGAATCATCATGTGACAAATTAGAATTATTTCCCAGAAAATAGTCACACCATAAAATGCTACTGAATTTGAATAGAAAAGAGGTAAAGCCAAAGAAACTAAATGTCCTTTTAGAGTGGTCATGAGAGCTAAAGAGTTAAAATTATGAGAATTTTCTCAAAATTGAATAAATTCTATTAAGTGATGCAAAATTCACAAAAAAAACAAAAATCTATATCACAAGAAAGATATTATCAGAATGTCCACTGTAGATGAAAAAGGAAGGCATATTAACTTTCTAATGCTTATAAGCAGAGACTGAATAATAGTTGCTAAAAAATGCTCAAAATAATTACTGAAAAGATGCAATGAACTAACCAATATAGTTGGTGAATAATTGCAATAAACTTCAGATTCCTCTTTGTAATAAACAAGAAAACAGGCAAAATGTAAACTCAGAAAGTTCATTACAATTTAAAAAAAGAGCTTACTCAAATCTCTTTCTTTGAAAATATGATATTTAAAGGCACTAAACACCACTTGGAAAAATTTTGTTCACAAATGTTCAGAACCTTGTCAAATTTTGCTTAACCAAACTGAATGGATTTTAAAATACTGAGGGAATCTGAAGGACAAATGTCTGCATCTCATATGATTGTTTATTAAATACATGGAAATTAATTCCTTCCTTTAATTTTTTAGAAACATATTTTTTTTCACAAATAACTTGGATTTATGTTCATGAGTAGATTTGTTCATTTGACATTACAATAGAAATTTGTCTTACATTGTGTGTACAAGTAAAATAATACACTATCCAAAACATGCTGAGTTATTATTTAAAATTTAAGCAAGCTATTTGTATACTATAAACAGCCTGATTTACTTCCAAATAAACACAAAAATTAGTCAGTAATTATTTAACTTTGGGTGGAGTGCTCCACATGTATTAATATCTCCTATAAAATAATTTCTTTATATAGTCTTAGATTGCTTAACCAACCTAAATTGAATGGAATTTAATTGTAAATTTTAGAACCCTTAACAAGAAAGAATTGTTTCCATGACTATTTATTATTATTCTTTTATTCAAATATATGACATTTCTCAAATTAAGGCTAATCTTGCTAAGCAAATGTTCACAGCAAAATTCATACTTTTTTCCCATTACAATGTTCATAAAATAAACATAGGTCAAAAACAACAAATACTTACATGGTTATAAAATTTTAAATGTTTGATAGTAAGGGGAAACATGGGCAAACTTAGGTAAGCAGACTAATTTTTGTATTATCAAGTTCAACATTTTATTAATAGCAGTTCACTTGAAATTATGAGTACCTCCAGTCAAAAGTGCCTAATTGTAAACAATTCCATAAATATGATAGTATACAAAGTTAATTTAGAAGTGTGTGCAAATGAAAGCCTTAATAATGCTTAATTTTGAATTTAATGTTGCCAATTTGCAAATTTTACTATTTTGAAATCAAGAGAAATTCAAATTTGAATTGAAGGAGACTCCAAGATACATTGCTTCTCTAGAAACTGGTATTTTTCTGTTGCCTAAGTAGAGTGAACAATTTGAGTATTCTTCTTTAAATGAGGTGTGAAGTATTTCAAATTGTGACTTTTCATTTTTTTGAACCAGCTTTGTAGATTTAATAGTTTATCATTTAAAATTTTTGTTCATGTAATTTTGTATTTATTATTTATGTAAGTAAATGTATTGTAGAATCTTGACAACCTTCCAACTAATAAATCTTAACTTAATTTAGGAGTTGCTGCAACATTTTTCCCTCCTGAACTAGTACAGTATGTGACAGATTGTAGAATCGGTGGCTGGAAAAAACTTAACTAGAAACTTAATTGACTCTGCAGAAGGTTTAATTAGTGTTCAGTACAGCCACGATTCCAAGAAACAGGTTAGCATAGAACTTATAACATAACTTATAGATGTAACATTGGTAATTCAACCAAGTAACCAAACTACTTTAGGTGCAACACCAGATGACCAATTCCTATGGCTTCCAGCCGAAGCGGAGCATCCAGGAGTAAAGTGCTTAACCTATTGACTGGTGCTACCCTATCTGTCTCACTTGCTTAATTTCTATCTCACGTCAAAAGTACAAACTCATTTTCATTGTTATCTCTCAGCTCACTATTAAATAATCTGTAATTGCCAGATATTCGTGCTAGCCAACAGCATGGTATCATCACAGTGTTAGATTGTATAAGTGCATGTACGTGTTGAAATACGAACGAGAGATTTATTATTTCCTTATACGTAACTGTATACATAACCACAATTCGGACTGGGTAATCAAAGGACCCCCAGAAGCAACGTGTTGCCCCGTGCTGGTGAAAGCACTCCCGAATTGTCGCTGGTCTTAAGCAATAAGTTTCATTTAAGATAATAAATAAATAAGAAATACAATGGTAAAGACGGCAGTTAAGAGTAGACAAAGTCTATTGAACATTCGCTACAGTTGTCTCAGTTTATATACAAAAGATTCAGTATTACCTGCCTTTGTTTACAACTTTAGATAGCAACGTAGTTTAACATGATCAATTCTAAATTCCCTCGCAAAATTAAATTTGAGCAAAATAAAAGCACCAATGAGGGGACATCAATTTAAAGATAGCAAACTAAGATCGAAATTAATCGATAATGTCATGGTGACTTAATAATACAAAGATATAATAAAAAGAATAAATTCGACAAAAATCCCCAAGCGACTCTACAATAAATGAACTACCTATAAAGATTTCAAACTTTTTGGTAAGGTATTTTTATAATTCTATCTCAGATATTGTTTTGATTCTTAATGCTTTTTGCAATATTATCTCTAGTTAGTTTTACTGATATTTCTTTTAAAATGGAATCAATTTTATTTTAATTAATTGCTGTGAATTTGCAGTCTGATGTTACATTAATTATATACTTTATCATAAATAGAAACATTGTTTGTTTGTTAATACACATTTTTAATTGATTTTGCTTCAACTTTTATTTATCATGTGTTTTATACTGTGATCTAT
>CABFPE010000099.1:1434188-1445020 GCA_900660155.1 Hofstenia miamia
GTCAGTGCTAACTGGCTTGCATCTCTACATATACTAGTTGTATGTGCATTCAACAAGTTCATCTAGAAGTTGCAATACTTTAAATAGGATTAACGGTTTTGTTTTTTTAGACGTAGATGTCAAAATAACTATATCCACTGTTTAGAAAATACTCATAAAAGCTTTTATAGGTTGTTATTGATTCATTTTGCAGCGCGCTAAATATTTGTGATAACAGCTTGGTTTAGTAGAATTCAATTCTAAAATGTTATTATCTAGATACTTTTTCCTTGCTTCTCTAGTTTTTTATTCGTTTACATTTATTGTAATATCCTCTACCACTGTTTATCTACTGTTACTTTATAACATTAGCTGTGTTATTGCGGGTAAGGATTTACTTGTTGTTACTGCTTGACTAGTTCCTTCTGTTAACTCATATAACCTAGAATTAAATGCTCACTTTTTAGGTGATGAAGCCATGCAGTAACCTCTATAACAATCTCCTATTGGGTTACTACCCAAAGCGGATCTCCACATCCAGTTTCACTGTTCCATCCAATGCTTGAGTGCCACTTCTCAGCTCAATCAATATAGCTTATGTGTACCCTACGTTAGCTCAGTGCTTACTCAAGACATGACACAATTCGACTTAAACTCTATTGTGTGAAAGTGTTATATCAGTTTGCAACCTGAACTGTTACTAGTTGTTTGTTAAATATTACATGTAGCCATTACCAAAATATATTGGCTTATTTAAATATATTCTGTTCAAACAACTTCCTAACCTACATTTATAATTTACTACATGTATGGTCACTTTATTGGTCAATTATAGGTCATTAATTTGGATCTAAAATAATATTAATATCATTCCTAGAGTTTGGTCATCCAACCATTTGCTGACAATCAATTATTTAATACATGTAGAAATGAAATGCTAGTTGACTAATCAGGAGAAAAACCCCTATGCCTAACATATATGCACTTTTGTGATCTGGCACAGAGACCCTAGAATAGTTCCCTGTGATGTATCCAGACCACTACTAAACACAGCTCAATTAGCTCAACATCATAATAAATAATCAAACTGTTAATATGAAACAAAATAAGAATTCTGAATAAATTTCTTTATCAACTCTTACAGTGGTTTTCAATCTATTTATAGTATTTCCAAAAGAAGCACCTGTCAATTCAAACCTGAACTTTCTGCCAAGATGGCGGCTGAAAATAATGAAAGCATCAGTTAGTCAAAAAGTATTTTTATCAAACAGGCACAAATATCTCCTTTTTGACACATGTTGTTTCTTAGTTGCATATTACAAATAAATCTGAAATAACACTAATTGATTCAATTACAATATTTTTAATCAACTTCTTTTTGATCTTAATCTCCTTTCACGACATTTGCAGCTTATTCATGATTTTGTTTGGATGATGCTACAAAAGTTTAGCTTTCCATTAACACAATTAAATAAAACCTGACAATATAACAAAGTAAAGCATGTAGAATTTGTTCATGACAATTACATCTATTACTGCATATTTATATCAAAATTTTGTAAACAATTAAACATCCAGCAAGTGCCTGTTAGCTGATGTTTCTTTTTCGGCATATAATTAGGTGATGTCAGCATTAATTAACATAAACAAGATCATCTCTTGATTTTTGTCAAACCATTTGCTGGTATAACTAATGTCAAAACTGCAGTTGTAAAATTGTACAAATAATCAAAAGAATAATAACCATGTGTTTACATTTGATTAGTTATTTATTACATTACTAGTCTTATTTATGTCCATTTTTCTCTCCTTTTGACCAACTCATAGATTATGCCACACTTCCCCTCCAGTATAGCTAATTAATGATGATGACTCTCTTGCCATAAACCATCTCTGCCTCTTCAGAAACTGGACCTGTGTTTGTGAGAAGAAGCATAAAAGGTTATATTTGCAGATTTAATTCATATTAAAATTGTTTGTTGATTTCTATAATTTGTCACTGGAACTGTTCAACATCAATTCTTAAAAACACTTGTAAATGTTTTGAATAAATAGCACTAATATATGAAATTCATAAATTTGAAACACCACTTTTTTTCCAGATTGCAGAACACACATTTGTTGATCTTAAGCAGAGAATTGTGGTGAAAGCTAATCACCTCAACAATTTTACTGAATTTTTGGGTTCAATTCCCATTGATTCTATACATATTGCATTTTGTTGCAAATTTGTATTAGCTATATTGTAAATTATATAATAATGAAATATAAAAATTCCTTTCAAGTGACTGATATTTATAAATGCATTCTTAGTAATAGAAAGCCATTCAGTGCAAAATATGCATCAAGTGGATGTAAGTAATTAATATATTATACTTGTCTTTTTAGCAATATAACTAAGTTTCTTATTAAAACTATTTATTTAATACAAATCTTAGGATATATGTACAACTCCAAATATTTACAATTGTTATTATATAATCTAAATCACAATGTTCTTCAATTACAAATAAATCACTAGTTTATTCAAAGTCAGATTTTGCAGAACTATTCCAATATTTTTGATATAGAAATATTTGCAGTTGAATTTGTGATCTGTATTTATCACATATAATAAATATTTGTCAAAATAAGAACACATGCAAACTTCAAGAATAACTACTTTAGCTTCAAAAACCACAACATCAGTCAAGCCATCAGTAGATGTGCCAAGTATAACATTGTCAGTGTGAACACAAAAACTAAGTGTTGGTAACTAAAATATAATTAACAATGAATAAACAATTATAAATATACTTCTTAATTACATTAAAATAAATGTTTCAAAACAGAATAATTATTATATGTATAGATTCAAACACTTACTTTTTTTAATATTCACAGGTGCAGCAACAGTATCTAACAGCATCTTTTCAAGATGTACACCTGTTTTCATGGCTTTTGCCATGCAAACCTTTGCCCCAAGAATGATGTTTACAAGACTGCCAACAGTTTTGCCATTATCCTTCCATAATGAAGGCAGTGCCAATAATTGGTTTGTTTTAAAATGCCAGTAGTAAGGGAAACACATGACATGATTTTACTGTTGAAGTCTAGGATTTAGGCAAACTGAAGTAATTATTGACAGGGTTTAGTTATGAAATTTTTATTGTAACAATGTCCAAGCATATCACACTATGCTACTATAATTAAAGCAAAAAATAATTCAAAGTTACAAAACCACAATATCTTGGGTTTTAGCAAAGCTTGAAATTTAATTCATGTTCTTTGGTAAATACCATCCAAATGACAAAACAAAGCAAAAATTCATTTGTATAATTTATAGTTTCAATAAGCTACTAGTTATAAAAGCAGTAAATTTAGAGTGCATGCATCAATATGTATAATTTCTCTTAAATCAAAAAAAGCATGTACATTGGAAAGAGATAATACATCAACAAATATAGTTGAACAAATCAATAATGCATAACATTGTTTATACCAAAAAACTGTACATTGGAAAGAGAAATACTAAAATGTAAATAGACCCCTAAACCAAAAATGCATATAATCTTGTTTATAGCAAAAATGTGTACAATGAAAAATGAGTTAATACAAAAATGTATATAGTTGCATAAAGCAATACCCTTATTAAATTCATTTATTGGAAAAATATGTATAATGGAAAGTAAAATACTAAAATGTAAAACAAATAAAGCCATACCCAATGTGTACAATAGAAAAGACAAATAACACATCAATGCATTTAGATGTTGAAAATAAAATATGGAAAAATGTATATAACATACAGATGTATTTGAAATATCCAGTCTAGTTTGTTCTGTGTTTTTTAAAGTAGCTTTGAAACAGATAGTTGATTAGTCACAAATCTTTTAACATTAAATCAAAATACACTTGAATTCCCCAGTTCAAAAAGCCATTCTCACCTTCAATCTCTACCATGTTCAGATAATTAGTTGACAAATTACACAATTTGCACTGGTCTTTTATAAATTATCACTTGATCAGTTCAATTCTCCCCAAGTCAAAAACACTAACTTCTAAACTGTGTGATGGTGTTATTCAACAATTATTTATAAAAAAGCATCTCCTCAGATTCCATCTACCAAAATTAATTAATTACACTTATACATTATTTGTAAAAACACAGGGGTTCTCTCACACTGGCATGAAATAAATCAAGGCATAGTTAGAACACTAATAGACATATAATTCATGATTCATTTTTTTACTAAATTGTGTAATAAAACACCTGAGAAAAACAAGAGAATAATACAATAGTAGAGCACATAATAAAAAATTAATGCAATAAATAATATAAATTTGAGTGTTATATCACACATTACTTTAGTTTGTTGGCCCTACTAATGTTTGCATACATTATCTGGCTAATTGGGTTTACATCAAATTTGTGATAATGCATTGATGACTAATATCTTTCCTATCCATAAAAATTCCTAATTTTTTGACTGCTTACAAGGTTAATGAACAATGTTTGAAAATTTTCAGGAATCAATGCATTACATGTAAAAGGGTTGCACTTTGTTTATTCAATTATGTTGCTTTTTTCCATTGTAAAAATTCCATGTATTTGCTAATATTTAAACAGAAAAACAAAAAATTTCTTTGTTAAACTTAACATTACAGGTGCGTAATATACAATAAAAGCAAGCTAGTTTAATAGAAAAAGTAAACATAGATTTTATGTAAAAACAAGTTAACATTAAAAATGCATGAAATATAGACTTACACATTAAATTCAATTTCGTTTTTTGAACAATTTAAATGCAGCTTATGCATAAAGGCATAAACATGCAAAAGGCTTCACCTTCGTTTTCAAACACACAGTAATTTCCACCAAATAATTTTTCGTTTTTTTGACTGAAAATGTTACAGTAAGTACCAAAAGTACTCTCAAATAAAATTTTCGTTGTTTTTTCATAAAATGATAAAGAAGCTTAGTATTCAAGCAACATATATATATATATATGGCGTTACCAAATTATAACAAATTCTGTAGACTGAAATTCAAAATATACTACATTTTAATCGTAGATTTATATTACATGGATGTCTTTAAATTTAACTTAAATTTTATTCAATAAAATTTATTTTCAATAAATTTTTTATTTATTTTCAATAAATTTTTAGTAAAAAATTAATACAAAATTAATTTTCATTGACTGGGGAATGTTTTTAAAAAATGCCCATTGCGATGTAGTTTCTAAAATTTTTTAATTGTGCACTGAAAATTAATTTGAAAACTGACGAGCGACGTTCCTCCTTGCATACAGCATTGCAGGCATATAGTCTTTAAAATATATATCATTCTAATATGCAAGTGTAAGCAATGGCTAAAACTAAAAAACTTTTATTTAAAAATTTCTTTCTTTTTCAAACATAATTTACTACAATAAGGAGTAACTAAGATAGCGTTATTTATGTTTTATTTGATTCAGTTTATGTTGAAATATATCTGATTAATGAAAAAACAACAAAATCAGCGAGTTTTTGACAATGAAATATACAATATCTGTACTGAACAGCAAATCAAGTTCAACTTTTAGTAAGCTGTTAGTGCAATGTGCATTGTCTTTCTTAAAAATAAGAATCCTTATGTACCAGGATCTCAGCCTTAAGTAGACGATGAATCTAGAGTGGAAGGCAAAGGCCTCAGGTCGGGAATGGACCTAAAATATATGTATTTTGACTATACTGTGCTTTATAATTGAGGCCTGTTTTCAACATAGATTTGTTGATGAGTTTTTGCAAAAAATATACCTATATTTAAATAATAAAAAATGATTTAATGACTTACAAAAAAATATAAGTTACTTACATTTTGCTTGGTAAATCTTGCATAGTACATACAGGTTACTTGCAAAGAATTACAAAAATTACAAGACTTAAATATCTTGGTAAGATTTATTTTAAAACTTACATATCTTTCCAAGTTTTGCAATTTTCAATTTGCTGGGCAGCACCTCTGGCAAATGCTTTTATCGATTTTTCCATCAACTGAAAATTAGTAATGATATTAAATTTATTATAAAATGATATTAATAATTTGATTTGATATCGCACTAGTAAATAATTGTACAACACTATATGTGGCCAGAATTTTTCCTATTAGTATGTAATCAAATGTGAATCAATAAAATACATAAAGGCGACCCCAATCAAATATATATTTTGGCTTGTCAAATAATTGAGTACTTGTTTATCTGCATTTTTGGACATTAAGCTGTTTGTTTGGCTAATCCCATTTCAATTGAAACAATTATACTTGGCTTACATCAGGAATGTGGTACAGCCGAAATTTAAAACAAATATAACCATAGGAATTTGGCTATAGCTATTTTGGAGCTAATTCTAACTTTGCAATAATAGGAAAGAAGTGTTGATGATTTCGTTGAAATTTTACAAAGATGGAGATAGAGATTTCTAATTTTCTAAGGAAATGAGTGTTGAGATTGAATATGTCAGAAGAAAAATTTAAACCTGTCCAATGTGATTGTCAAGCGAACATTATCAGTATTAAGTTTTGTACTATCAAGATTAAAACAATCTATTTTTTATTAAATACAAAATTATCTGCAATCTGCCAAATCATTTATTCAAATTATCGTCTCACACTGATAAGAATATTTTACATTTCAAATATTGATGACATTTATATGGCTTACATTGAAAATACGCAAACACAGGGATTAGCTCATATTATGATTTTTCTAATTTCCAAGTTCGTCCTATCATTTATCAAGCAAATTTTTCTATAATTGCAATTTTTAAGTGATTTACAGCTGTTTGATTATACGAAACGGGCCAATCCTACTCGCAGAACGGGTGAAGAAAACTTGATCTGTAGCAAGATATTTATGATCGTTAGGTTGCATGAACAATAAACATTAATGGAGCAAATTAACAAGTTATATTGCTTTGTATTGTTTATATTATTACTGTATTGTATAACAGGCCAGAACGGTTCTTGTGTGATACATAATCCCAGGTAAAAAGGGACTGCTCACCCTCCTGTTTAATGTAAGCACAACAATATATCTTTTTGAAAATAAAATAGTTAATATCAATTGATTTTTTTCAGTAGAATTGACTTAAATTTATGTTGAAATTTAACATTAACAGCAGCGATTCCCCTGCCACATTTGGAAGGATACGTGATTATTCCCAATAATATGGGTTTATTTTCTGCTCGTAGCAACTCTAAAAATATATTAACCGCTTGCATAACACTAGAACTTGAGAATACCTTTTTATTTTATATTTCAAATGAGAAAATATTAAATAGAAACAGTAACCGAAAAAAACCAAATGCAAATAACTACAGAATTTTTGAAATATTATCAAATAGATCCCATTGATTTCGGTAAAGTTGTAATAATGCCCACCAAGTGGAAACAACGTCTCAGCTTATTCAATTTACTTAGTATTAAAAAGCCAAAGAATAATTAATGTTATGTTGTTTTTGAAAAGTTTTACGTGATTTCTAAGGCCAAAACGCTTTGATACAGTATTCATCAAAATGAAAATCGCTGAAAACAATTAGTCCGTACCAATATTTTTTATTCAAAATGTTTTCAGCAATAGTATTCATGATATTCTTATCAGATTTTACATAAGAAATTAATTGTTAATGTAGCATCCGCTACCAAACGTTAATGTAGATTAAATTATTCCTTTAAATTATTGTTCTTGGTCTAAGCGGGTAGGGATGTATGCATGTTAGCTATTTACTCCGATGTTGTATATGTCTTTGTTAATCTCCACTTAACTAAAGTAAGTGAATACTGTTTAGGTACTCCGCCATCGCAGCTCTGCTCCGTGATTTGGGTATGGCCTCTGGCCGACTCTGATCTCCGAATCGCCTCACTTGTGTTTCCAGTGTCGATTAAGTGGTTCCAAGTTTTGACTCAATGATGTTCTTATGTGTTCCCTATCCTAACTCAATGTGGTTCTCAATGCTAGTTGTAACTGACTTAAGGTCATTTTGTAATGTGTATTCATTTCACTTCGCAACCTTGCAATGTCACTAGCTTTAATTAAAATAAGTTACATAATAACTTGCAGCTTCCTACCTTACATTTAAATAACATAATACATGCTTGGTCTACTTATTGGTCTATTATAGGTCACCTAAGTCTATAAGATAAAATATGTATAACCTAGAGTAGGCTATCCAGCCCTTTTGCTGATATCAATTATTAGATACATGTAAACGAAAGAATCGGTAGCCAGCTAAACGGAGAAAAACTCCTATTTGTACATCTAACATTAATGCAGGTTCATGGTTTGGATCAAGGACCCTCGAGTTGCTCCCGATATGTGCCCAAACCACTACTACTGCATTTACTGTTTAGCTTGATATTCTGTATAAATAAGTAAACCAATATAAAATCTAAAGATAAGATTTTTGAAGAATTTACTTCAACAATTTCCAAAATGATTTCTTGCATATTTATAGTTAACTTCCAAAAAGTACCTGTCGTTCGAAATTCAAATTTATATCGTCTGCCAAAAATGGCTAAAAATTCGCCCCCTTCATTTTGTCAAATTCGACGACAAGTACTAATTTGCTATATTAATACTTGGCTGCATTTACAAAGATAATCTGATAATTAAACTTAAATTGTTTTTTAATCAATAATCATAATTTGATCTTAGTTTTGACTAATCATCTGATCTTCTTTCTTCTTTTAGCAGCATTATGCTTTGGATTATGCTACAATAGGAGAAACAAAGTGGTTTTACCTGTATCCACCAATCAATCCAGACCAATGTGTTTGAAATTAGAAACTTTCCAAGAAAGCCGAACTATATCAAACTCTCAAATTCGGCATGGAAAATTGAACATATTGCTGTGTTCTGCTTGAGACTGTCAAATTTGACAATAATAATGTTTGGTAGGGTGGCTTTGTTTGATGAATAAAAAATGGAAAGCTTTTAGTGATTTGTCAGAAAGAACAGGACTTAAAATAGAGGCTTACTGTTTCATTACAGTAAACCAGCAAAGCCAAGCTAATCCAGAATGCTGTAAACCATCAGTCTTGACTGACTCTGTTTATTATTTTAAGCGCCTTAAATTGATTTAATCAACAATTTAATATACATGTATTTGATTTTGTGATGTTGTCTATTACAGTACTACATAATCTTTTAGAGTTTATTTCATTGTTTTCAATGTGGATTGTTGATAAAATATATTAATCTTAGGTAATAGTTTTTTAAAATTATTTATAATTATGCATTAGTGGAGCTATGCAATTTTCTTAATAAAAAACAATTAGAAACTTAATATGGGAAAACATACTAGTTTTCTAATAAAAAGTGAAGTTTTAAAGAATTAAATTTTCTTAGATATACTGACAAAAGATTGATTGGTTTGTATCTAGGCCTTGTGTTACTTAGGGATTCCTTTTCTGAGACAACGTACATGTACAATTAATATTAAATATAATTATATTTTTTGAAATTTGAATTTTAATGGGTCTACCAGTGATACGCTTTAATGAACTTCTCATATTTGCCGCAATTCTATTGAACACATTTTTGAGAAACCGTGTTCCAATTTATGTTAGAGAATTTCCAAGTTATGTTGTTCAATAAATATTTATACATTTCCAATCATACTAATTTAATAATGTATTAGCAATATACAATTATAAAATTTCTAAATAATCAATTTGTGTAAAATGATAACTTTCGTAGAGTTTAATACTAAATTTTGAATTATTTATATACCCTTAAATGGAAATTTTTTTATTTGCAATTTCAAAAGAATTCAAAGTTGACCTCATTCTTTCATTATTATTGCCCTAACTGGAAAACTTGACTTCTTTGCAGTTTCTTAATTTTTTGCAAGAATCTATAAAGCTTTCAACTGATTCATTAATAAAGAATCTTTATTGAATTTCAATAATTTCTAGGAAACTAAAGAATTCAAACAAACGTCAATAAAATAACAACATTTTAAATACTTGTTAGGAAACTTTTTGCAATATTTTTAAAGAACCTAGTTTTCACAACTACTAAGAATTGTACTTAAGTGATTTTATTACATACATAAGTGACTATTAAACTGCTTTATTAAACCTAATTTTGGTTAACTGTCAGGACTTTTGAATTGAATGGTATGTGAGCAACAAAATGTTTAGCTTTTAGATAGTTTTCTTATAAAACCAAACAAATTAATTGTGGAAATTTAGACAATTTCTTAACTACCATAGATTTTTTGAATGGATTTTGGATACATCGCGTGGCATCAGAAAAATTGGATTCTTAATAATATTGACTACAATTAAGATAAAGTAAATAGCGTCTACTAAGCCTGAGATTAAAAAAACTCATCCTTTCATTCATACACTAGTATTGTTTATGGATACTCTTATTATTTCCATGTCCGCATCTGCACATATAATTCCTTTGTTTTATGCCAAAGTAGCTTTCATCCTGAATTTAAATTTTATTACATTTTCTAAGCAAAAATTAAAAATTTAATTATTTGCAAATAACTGAAATAATGAAACGGAATGCGAATAATATAAGAATTAACATTATTTTTTCTTTGTTCATGCATTTTTTTCAAAATGTGTGAACAAGTGAAATTCAAATTCTTGATATCAAAGGTTCTATTTATAAAGTTTAATTTCCATATATTGTTACTTACAATACACATCATCCCCAGTTACAAGATAACATTTTACAAATGGTACTAAATAGATTATATTTTAAAATTTACAAAATTTAGCATCACATTTGAATTGAATGATATACCAGCAAAAATACGGAAACAAAAATTATTTACCTTTATGCATTTTATATATATATATATATATATA
>CABFPE010000099.1:1501445-1520491 GCA_900660155.1 Hofstenia miamia
CTGGTATTTTGGGGCATCACTAGGTAGATAGAAGAACATTTCAATTAGAAGTATTTAGAGACTCGTTTAACTTAAGCTTATAGACCCATAAAGCCGTCTAGTGTCCTAATAAAAAGTAGGAAAGCGATTTCAAAACTAACATGAGTAATTGAATGCCTACCATGATTATTTTCGCGTTGATTTTATTGTTAGGTCATGCCAAATGTCTTTCTGTTAATGAACAGGTAGTAATGTTCTAGGTTTATTTTAAAACTTTAGAACCAAGCTACAGATGTTAAATTCAAAGCAAATGAAATTTGAAAGGATTTTTAAAATTCAAAATCTAATCTGCAATGTGAGATATCTTGTTAAAATATAATTAATACTACTATAGAAATTTCATTAGAAAACCTACTTTATTGAAAATCTGTTCACAGAGAAATATACTTTTATAATTAGTCTAACCGAAAATCTATAACATCATATTAAATCGTAAAAGAATTGCATTAAACTACGCTGCGCGCTATTTTGATAAATCCATTCTAAATAATTTGCAGTTTTTGGAAACTCTATATATACACTTATATTGTGTTCATAATCGCAAAATAAAGCATAGTTGAAGAATAATTACAATCCTCTTGAAAACCTCCACTTAATTTTATATCTAATCAATTCTATATTTTTAAAGTTTTAAAGAAATTAGTTTTTAAGAAATGCATGACAATAATTTGAATTTCAAACGATATTTATATCACTTAGCACAGTTAACTTCAGGCATTGTTCTTAAATTGAAATTGATAATGTCCAGAAATGGAATTGTTATATTTCTTACCATGAAAAGATAAACTTTTAAGAAATGGATAACATTTGAGCAACAATCAGACAGGAAAAAATTGGCATTCTAGAAAAAATCCAATTTATACATGAGATTTGTATAGTGTAAATCTCTATATACTCATTATTCTAAAATTTGTAAAAAAATAGTAGCTAAATAAATAAAATGATATATATATATATATATATATATATATATATATATATATATATAATTTGTTGGAGGCTCGCTCCTTTCTATATGATAGTATTATATTTTTTCTCATTTTGAATTTTCTATTCGTTTCTACTAAATATAAAAATTCTTAAGGATTGAAAGTACGTTGTTATTATAATCCTATATACATAAGCATAATCTTACTTATTCAGAGTAAAATTTTGAACAACATTATTTAAAAATTTTTTTTAACTTTGATGATTTTGAAAAATCCAGCAATAAATCATTTATCATTTAGAAAAATTATTCAAAATAATGTTTGCACTTCTCCTTAAAACATTGACAGTGAATGATTTATCGAAAAATCTTTTATTGATAGATCTATCAAATCCTTCCTAGGGGAAATATTTTCGGGAGCTTTGTATAATGTTATGCACATTAACAAAAAAGGAAAAAGGGCGTCTATTGGCCAGTCCTCCAAGTGAAAGAATTGTCGTGTATTTTGCCTTCTTTGAAGAGCAAGATTGTAAGGAAATGTATATAGCAAAGTAAAACGAGGATTGTAGAAAATCTTCCGGCAATTTCTGAACTAATTCTGGCAATTCCTCAACAATAGCAATCGAATTTTTATTATAGTAAAATCAAATTGATCTATAGAAGTTTGGTCGATTGTAGTTACCTCCAACAAAAAATCATTTTGAAGAGCAATTCTAGTCAGATCAATTCTCTTCGTTTCAATGGCATGAACTGCGGAGATTTAAAAATTATATCCAGCATTACGACAGTGAAAAAAACATTACGCTTGAAAAAAACATTCTTATAAGTTCATGCTTGTATGCAGCTGATGTCATTAGCAAGTAATCTGCGAGATCGCAAAAAGCCATACAATTATGTGACAAGGCTGTAGCTGCATGTATCTTTGCAAAGAGAACAAATTCTTTTCTGAGAATTGGTAGGTTACATATTTATAGAGCTAATTTTGCAAATTGCCTCAAACAATCCAATTTGTTATCAGAGGTTGATGATATAATGAGACGATCTTCATCCCTAAATCTTTTATCAGTGCCAGTTCCCTGGAGACTTACCATTTTCCACCATTTTGAGTATAGATCAATGAAGGATTTGCCAGCATTTTGAGAATAGATCAATGAAGGAAATTGTGTCACTGTAAATATTCTTTGTTGTTGAATGGCCAACCCTGCTGCTGTCTTTTTGGAAAACACCTTTTGAGCAAGACAAACACGCTATTTCTGCAAACTTGTCCGTGAAATGCATGAAAAAGTTAAATCCGATAATCTGATGAGTTCATCTAAATCTGAACGGTAAAGTCCTTTAACATGTGTAAATTCATCCTTGATCCCTTGTTGTCATTAAGAATAAAGAACTCTATTTGTTGTGTAGCTTTGGTTGTCCAGTTTGCCCAAACAATTTTGATCAAATGTGAAGTATCTACAAACAGATATAAAGGCAAAGTGTAGTCGACTGGTGATCTACCTTGCAATGACTTTTCTAATCAATTACTGAATAGCTTAAAAACGAGCTGATTTACCGATAGTTATTAGTGATACATGCAATGACAACGCCTGAAGCCTGATGAATTGTTGATATGAGGTCTTTTACAAGAAAAATTGGAGTGCCGCATCAAGATTAGCAACTGGAATCATACGAACTATAAAACGATAACTAGAAAAGCATATTTTAATCATTACCCATAGTAATGAAGTAGCAATGTCGTCAACATTACTGGCTTGGCCATAAAACTTTCCGCCATAATAGTGGAGACCACGTGAAATATGAATTTCGCCCACAAACAAAACACAAGCTTTTAATCTCTCAGATAAAATTGACAAAAACTTTATATGTATATATCATCTGTTTTATGAACTAGTGTAGCAGAGATCAATTGAAGAGTTCTAATACTTGGTAGAAACAAAAAATTATGAAGAGAGGAATAAACTGATCTTGAATTTGAATATATTTTAAAACCCAGTATGAGATCATTCTTTGAATAAAATTTTTCTCCTACATCCTTGCGATAAGAATTGTACAATGTAATTGAATTTGGAGCAGAATACATTTTGATCTAGATTCATCAAATGTTAAAGAACACTTATCAAATACAGTTGTAATTACTTCATATATCTGACTTCAAAATATCAATACGGATGGAACAGAATTGATCTTTACTGAGTTAATTCCTTTGAAGAGACGATAAGTCACAATCCCTGTATCTGAGAAGAAAAAAGTCAACATTCATTCCTCTATTGACCCGTCGCAGTTTGGAGAAAAGAAAATAATTTTTCCCAGTCGCTTATTGCAGAAGGCATATGAATTATCAACATAGATGTAAATGCTTTCTTTATTTGAAGCAAATAGTTCCTCTATAGTCTGAGAATCTTGAATAGAATCTTTTTACAAGAATTGTCATAATTAATCGGGAATATTATTGCGTACATCATCTGACGTTCTATTTGTGCATCTTTTACCTGGAAGTGGCCTTGGCACAACAGATGAAGGAGCATCTCCTAATACAAATGGGGGTACAGTAGGTAAAGAAAATCATCCCTGTAATTACTAAGAGGGAGGCAAAGTTACAAATTTCATTAATTAATTTTTTGTACAGAAAACCTTAACGATTATTGTAAATAATATTCTGGAAAGATATTACTAAACTAGCTTAGATGCATTAAATATTTATTTTCCCCGAAAAAAACAATTGGTACAACATAGTTACGAATTAATGTTCATTATTTCAGATTAGACTTGGTCCCTCTTTGATCCGCAACCCCACACGAAAAGTCAAAGTTTTTACCATTTAACGACTGGTTTGACCCGTTTTCCACTCGGGTTGCAATAACGCGTTGCACTAACTTAACAATATTCAAACAGTAAAAATATCAACTTTACGGGATTTATTAAAATTGTTTATCGTTCTTGAAGAACTTCTTAAATGCTTATATATAAAAACCAATAAAAATATCCGAATTCTGAGAGCTCCACAAGATAGAGAACACTCAACTATTTCAGTGAAGTTTGTTTAAAACAACGCCAGTCTGTTAAAGTTATTGTCGTAAATATGTTAAAATTTGTTAATAATGGATGTAAGTGTATATATTTTCACTTTAGTAATATATACCTTTACACATTAGGCCAATGTCAAATATTTCCTAGAGTAAAAAAAATTTATGTTATTACATTAATTATTAATGATCACTCAAAATGCCGCGGTATCAATTTGATATCGATAAGATTATCAAAGGTTGAATCAGGTTCCTGTTCGCCTAGGATCGCGGCAGATCAGTTTTTAAAAATCAAAATTGGATTTAGTTCATTACAAAAAATTTGGTAAAATAATATGTAATAGTAATATCACTGGAAGATTTCCCTCGTGGCAGTCAACACAGTAGAAATCCGTAAAGTACTTTGTTCTGTTTCAAAACATCAATGTTATAAATTATTTAATATATTCAAATGAGTTTTATTTTTAGAAATTTAACATTTAAATGATGATTTTAGAAATTCAGACTGAAATCTTCCGGCTTGCTTTCGGCATCATAATAGTCTCGGTATATATAAGAAAAAAATATTATGAGTTTTATACATTACTATATTGTTAATTAGCAGAAATCAAAGTTTTCTTCAGCATAGTCAGACATTAAGAGTTCTGTTCTCAGATATAATCTAGAAATTTTTGTCCCACACCACATTGGCATTTTGTTGTTTAGATAATCATTCGCATCAGAGCTGAACACTCCGCTACCTGTTGAGGAACAAAAATGCAAAATTTCAAGATAAAATTTAGTACATGAACATAGGCGTTACACTCAGCTTTGTAGTTGGTCCTCGTTGAAAACGTGTTATTGCAGCATCTTCTACCAGGCTTCGATATCCAACTCCTCCATTATTACCATATAATGATTGTGGTATACTAGCGGGTAGAAATGTACTAATCTTAAACTGCTAGTAGCTTCTGCATTATTAAGTTCCAATAACTATAATTAATGGATGATATAACAAGCACTATCCCTAGTAACACTAAGTAGTCTTTTGGACGTCCTTATGTTAACATTTATAGCCATCCTAAAGACGTCAATATCTGTCCTCATACTGGACACAAAAACGACGTGATTTGCTAATAAATAAAATGTTATTCATGATTTGCCACAAACGTTTTGTATAAAGTTATTTAATTGTGATATCCTTCACAACATGTGATTTATGTGATCATGCTTTTGAAATTTACTCACAATCACACTTCCTACTCATTTTGCTCACAAACACCATCATTATAATAATTTATAAAGAAGTCTTTTGTAATAGAAATTTTGACACTTAAATATCACTTTTGTAAAGGTGGAAAATTTTTTATGTTTGCTTTTTCATTAATTTCACTAGTATGCGTCTATTCAATTTTTATTAATATTTACAATTTAATGTATTGGTGAAGTCAAAATATATATTTGCATAAATCATTCCAACCTGTGTAAAATATTTATGTTTAAAATTAATGCATGTTTATCTTAAAAATTGGAATAATTCACTCAATCATAAATTTTCTATTCAATATTATGTGACATTATAAAAAAATGATAAAACTTTGTTTAGAAACGTTGATATTTTTAAGAAAAATAGCAAGGAATAAAAAATTTTCAACGTTTTTAAGAGTGAAATTAGATGTGTCAAAAGTAAAGCTATTAAATTCTTCTTTATAAATGATATTAGTGGCATAATTTGTAAGTGAAACTACTAGATTGATTGTGTTTAAATATTAAGAAGTTCAGTAATAACAAAAATACGTTGTAAATGTTATCAGATTAAGTTACCTTACTTCATTTGAAGGGATTTTGCAAAAAATCATGAATAATATTTTATTTATTTGCAAATCATGTCGTTTTTGAGTCCATTATGAGGCCAGATTTAGGTGATGAAGCCTTGCAGTATCTTTGCCAGCTGTCAATGGTTGGGCATCCGCGCGTAGCTGATCTCCGAATCAAGTAACAACCATTTCTTTCCATTTCCGTTGAATGGGTTCCACCTCTCAGCTCAGTAAAATCACTTATGTGTGCCCTATCCTAGCTCTGTTTTTATTGAAGGCTCGACACAATTCGACTTAGTTTCAAATTGTAAAGTGTACTATATACTTGCAACCTCAATTGTCACTAGCTGCTTAAGTAAATATTTAATTAGCCATTACCGAAATATATTGGGTTTACTTAAATCAGATAAATAAATAGCAGCTTCCTAACCTACATATAATAATTAATACATACAAGATCACATTATTGGTCACATTATAGTCATGAATTTCGATCTAGTTAAATATAAATACAAAAAACTAATTTTGGCTTACCAGCCATATATCGAATCCATCGTAGTTAATAAGCAAACTGTAATAAACTAAAGATAAGAATTCCGAAGAATTTTCTTCAAAAATCATTACAATGATTTTTGTTCTATTTAAATCTGAATTCAAAAAGTAGTTGTCGATTTCAAATTTCAAATTATTCGTCTGCCAAGATGGTTAAAAATAACGGAAGCGAGTTCGCCCCCTTCGTTTTGCAAAATTAGTCAAATCGACAGATACTAATACAAATCTTTTCACTTATATTTTCTTATTTGCATTACACAAAATTAATCTAAGATGACAATTAATTTTATTTTTAATCACTTTCCAGTTTGATCTTAATTCTTCTTTGGCTGACTATTTTCTTTAACAGCTTGATTTGTTTTGGATTATGCTGCATTATTCCAACAATAAAATCGATAATATCTGAAGACTTGTACTCTTTTACATGAAAAATCCATTCAATTTGCAGTAGAGTTAATATGTAATAGTACAATGTGAACAACTAATATTTATGATTTTATTTAAGCTGGCTATCATTCTGGGTAGAGTTTCAGTGCATTCCGGTTGCAATGCAACAAATGCAATCAGATCTCATCTCTTATAGTGGGGCCGTCGTTTCTAACACCTTTTATATAGAAATTGCTTTAAAAGATGTGCTAGATGGATGTCACAACGCTACGTTGACCTTGGATCAAATTCTAATTCAAAGAAATATTTCTCAATAGCTTTTGATACCAACTGCTAACTTAAGTTTCAGAAATTGATATCACCATTCTAAATTTGCAATCAGGCATATATGTGTTTCTTCTATGATTAAATATTTTTTCAAAATTTATCTTCACTAATTTTACATTTTAACGGAGATAGCAAAACTACTTGTTATTGACATTTAACAAACAACAAGCCATCGAATCTACTTTTGGTCGATGCAAGCTATTAAAAAATCAACACAGACTTTACTAATGGAATTTAATTGATTAACGCCCTGCTTAATGGATGGAAGAGGATTTTATAAATTAGTAACCGTAGAAATATGACGTAGATGAATAAAGCCTATAAATAGCTGTATCAGGAAGAAACATTTTCAGTAGATTGTAGAACTTTGTGTTCGAAAGGTGACGTATACATTTTTGTTTTGCAATATTGTATAGCTTATTATATACAAAAAATGTTACCAGCTATATTTGGCTTTATTGTTTCTTTCAACTCTCAACATCAATTTCTTAAGAATTGCTTGTAATATATAATTATTGCCTACTTTGTTAATAGGTGATATATCATTTATACAGCATATTTTGATTAAGCAAAGTTTGAATTTTGCTGCTATGAGCTCATATAGATTTTGTAAGAAATAATAAATCCTGTGAAACAGTATTGAATTTTCAAGTTTCGAAATAAAATTTTGATAGCAGTGTAAACAATAAAAACGAATGAAATATGAAGTATTTGCCCAAAAATTTTGATTTTCGCCATGTTATTTTTTTTCGAAAGCTCAAATCCTACATCTTCATCTTTTAACTTTTGAGTTCTATTTTGAAAACCGGTGTTGATTATCAGTAGAAGGCTTTTTTGACCAAATAGTTTCAAATAGTATCAGGAGAAAGTAAATTTTTCACAATTCACAAAGAAAATTTTTGATGATTTTTGATTACAAATCGAAGAAAAAACTAAATTTTAGACTGATAGTGTTGATGGAAGAAGAGAAGGAACATGGTTATTCCTGAAGCATTACCAATCCGCATTGTGGACTACTTGCCAGAACGTTAGTCTCTAATTTGATGATACTGGTTAACGCTGTTCAAGCTTTCTGATTATTCAAATTTTCCAGAAAATAGAATGCCTTGTTTGCAATTTCTAAAGTCCTACTCCAGTAAAGCGATTGCTTCATGAACATTATGTGATGTCAACAACAAACTGCAATGTTTATATTTAGCTTGTATTATTTATAAATTTGTTAAATGTATCAGAGATATAGTATTCACAATACATATACAGTAATTAAATGTTGAATTTTAAAACTTCTTCTATGATTTACTTATATAACAATTAAATTTCAAATAAATTATTTGTGGTTGTTTATACGTTAACCCTGTAGCAGTTGTGTAAATACAGCAATTGCTCAATGCATCGTAACAGGATATATTGAAATCTAAGAAATTCACACCAAATTTTTGCCCTAGTGTAATTTTATGGTCAGTTGGAATTTTATTAATTTTTCGCAAAATGCATCTGTCTAAGAGCCTAACCATAAATTTTCCTTCTTTTACATTACTTTAGATTGAAATTTAAAAAATATATTTAGAAATAATATTTGGTATCTATAATAATTTTGAGCATATATTCAATGGAAAGCTTAGAGAACTGGCATGCGAATGTGGCATAAATCCGATAAAATTTATGAAATTTCTAAAAAAGACTTTGAATAATTTTTACTTGGCGAAAATCTATCAACATTTTAATAATTTTGCTGCATATTTCTGAATAGTTTGCTATAAATGTTTGCAAATAAATGTTTTTGTGATATACATTTTTGTCAAAAAATATATATTCAAATTTTGATTGGAAATCCACTTTTGACACAGTAGTTTGACAAAAAATCTAAAAGGACTTTAGAGGGTATGCTTAATGAACTATGAGCCAAACGAGGTATTTGACTTGATTGAGGAAATATGCTGACATTTCTTTGGCAGCAAAGAATTAAATAATAAATTCTCCAAATATTTCATGAAATACATTTACTACCCTTCAAAATTGCAATATTTCTTAAACTACCACGTTGATCCCTATCCATGACAACTTTGAAACGGATGAAATATTTGGGATGCATTCACTAATTATATAGATATTAAAGCACTAATTGTCTAATGTATATGAATATGTAAACACATTTAGCATATTCAAACATTTGAAACTACATGTATTTAAATAATATTTGAAAGAAAAAGTTAAATATGTCTAGCGTTGTGCTGTTGTCATCACTTCGATCACTGAATATCTGGCTTCTACTAACAATTTATCTTAAAACGTCATTTAAGCTTTATTGAAAACTCTAACAAAGTAATTTATTCAATATTTAAATAGCTGATAATATGATTATCGTACAAAGCCATAAAAGTACAAAACCTGTAGTAACTGCACATATAATTCATTTGCATTGCCTGCAGAATTCATGACACACAAGTTAATTGCATTGTTTTGATTCATTAATATTTGGCATTATTGTTGAAATTACTGAAGCGTTTGTAATTACAGGATCTCGAAACTTGCCATTTCCATGCTTAAAGAATTTGAAATAGACTTAAAAACTTTAACCATCACGGGTCTGATTGCGTGATTAAACCATTAAAATCTATTTTGCGCGTGAATTCGATTCAGAGATCGACACAGGTCGAATTTTTCAGGCTCGGCCCGTCAACTATCATTTCAAGTCCGTTTTCGGCCCATATTGGAATATTTGTAGCCCGTTTTTGACCCGTCAAAGTGTATTAATCTATTTCAACACGTTAATTTTTGGCTGTAGCATGAAGTCCAATGTGACTAAAATCACTTTATCACTGAGCAGAAGTTCCTTGGGTGGCATATATTCGGACCTTGTCCATTCATAATTGAATCTAATAAAGCCAGTTTTTTGATTGGGTATAAAATATTTCACATTTTTTTTGAATTTACAAATTGAATCCTAAATTTATACAAAATATCATGTTGCTTTATGTAATTCTACGTTTTCTGATTTTGATTGATTAAAGTTTTTAACGATTTAATAAAGCACAGCAAAATTTTGCAAAATTAATCGTTGAAAAAGATTTAATATTTTATTAATACGCTATTAATATACTCTTAATATGTTTTGCTTTTTGATGGAACTTGAGATAACTGATAACTGATGTAAGAACTTGTTCTTCGAATTATAATACACCACTTAAATTTTTTAAGTAGAATATCAAAGAATTGGTTTGATATTTCAAACAGTTTCTTGAATGTGGATGTATCGCTAAATTATATTAAGCTTATAAAAAGCATTCAACCCGTTTGGACGATTATTAAGTGGGCTAAGTTAATTGTACATTTTTAAAAATTCTGTGGAAAGTAAAATTTTCCTTTCTTCAATATGTGTTCAATAATTGCAAATTTTCAGGGAAGGTATGATTAGATTTTTTGATATAACCATCAATTTTAGAAAAATAATTTACTATAAATTTTTTAGTGAAAATTGAATGCCCTATGTATTAAATTCTTTAAAAATTCTTTGATTTTCCACACAATTCTACAATTTTAAACAAAGAAAATCATTTCAGTTCTGTATGAGAATCTACAAGGGATTCCAAGGCAATATTGAATTAGAATAAATTGTGATTTCTTCAATCTACATTTGATTAAGATTTTGTATGGAAAAACAAAACTTACATCTTATAGATCCCCTAAGCTGTTGAATAGTGTCAGCTAAAACATATTATTTGAAAATTGTAAAGAAAATTTAGGATAAAACAAAATATTAAATTCATCTAGCGGAAAAAATTTAAAAATGCATTTAGTGATTTTAGAGTTGTTAGCAAAAACGCTNATTAAAATCTATTTTGCGCGTGAATTCGATTCAGAGATCGACACAGGTCGAATTTTTCAGGCTCGGCCCGTCAACTATCATTTCAAGTCCGTTTTCGGCCCATATTGGAATATTTGTAGCCCGTTTTTGACCCGTCAAAGTGTATTAATCTATTTCAACACGTTAATTTTTGGCTGTAGCATGAAGTCCAATGTGACTAAAATCACTTTATCACTGAGCAGAAGTTCCTTGGGTGGCATATATTCGGACCTTGTCCATTCATAATTGAATCTAATAAAGCCAGTTTTTTGATTGGGTATAAAATATTTCACATTTTTTTTGAATTTACAAATTGAATCCTAAATTTATACAAAATATCATGTTGCTTTATGTAATTCTACGTTTTCTGATTTTGATTGATTAAAGTTTTTAACGATTTAATAAAGCACAGCAAAATTTTGCAAAATTAATCGTTGAAAAAGATTTAATATTTTATTAATACGCTATTAATATACTCTTAATATGTTTTGCTTTTTGATGGAACTTGAGATAACTGATAACTGATGTAAGAACTTGTTCTTCGAATTATAATACACCACTTAAATTTTTTAAGTAGAATATCAAAGAATTGGTTTGATATTTCAAACAGTTTCTTGAATGTGGATGTATCGCTAAATTATATTAAGCTTATAAAAAGCATTCAACCCGTTTGGACGATTATTAAGTGGGCTAAGTTAATTGTACATTTTTAAAAATTCTGTGGAAAGTAAAATTTTCCTTTCTTCAATATGTGTTCAATAATTGCAAATTTTCAGGGAAGGTATGATTAGATTTTTTGATATAACCATCAATTTTAGAAAAATAATTTACTATAAATTTTTTAGTGAAAATTGAATGCCCTATGTATTAAATTCTTTAAAAATTCTTTGATTTTCCACACAATTCTACAATTTTAAACAAAGAAAATCATTTCAGTTCTGTATGAGAATCTACAAGGGATTCCAAGGCAATATTGAATTAGAATAAATTGTGATTTCTTCAATCTACATTTGATTAAGATTTTGTATGGAAAAACAAAACTTACATCTTATAGATCCCCTAAGCTGTTGAATAGTGTCAGCTAAAACATATTATTTGAAAATTGTAAAGAAAATTTAGGATAAAACAAAATATTAAATTCATCTAGCGGAAAAAATTTAAAAATGCATTTAGTGATTTTAGAGTTGTTAGCAAAAACGCTATCATTTTGAAACGCATAGGGTTCTATAATAGTTTCTAAAAGGTTTCATAGCATTCCAATAAAACCGTCCCCACTGATTAAAAGTCTAAGAAAATTAAAGGCATTCAGCATGACGAAAATATTTATTTTTAGTATTAATGGGAATATTAAGGAATTCAATTGAGATGATGGGATTATGAGATCATTTCATTGAAAAGCTTCATTGCCAAGCGCATTCTTCTAAATTTCTTAATAATTTTTTATTGTCTACAACAAACCCTGATTCTAAAGATACTATTAATTATTTTCTGGAATTTACAGTCGAGAAAGATAGGGACCCTCACATAAAAATGTGATCCATACTCAATTATTGATGAAACTAGAGATGAAAAAACGGTATCCAAAAAGTTGCAATTCGTGTAATTTCAGCGTTTTTTTTTAATTAGTTCCTCAACGTAATCACTTTATTTATGATTCGAGTTCAACGTAACTCGTCCTAATAAATATATATTTAGACTATAAATGAATTTTACATACAATGTGACATATGAAGAGCCGGGTGGTTACTATAAAGATTATTTCATACTATCTCAAATAATTTCAATCGGTCTTATTGGGATTCCGAACAATGCCATTGTTCTATACATTTGCAAGTGGCATCCATTCGTAAGAAAAATATCAACAAACATATATTTAGTTCAGCTAGCGTTTGCTGATCTTCTCAATTGCTGTGGTTTCGTAATTATTAATTTACCATTTGTTATCCTTCCTGAAGAATACATACTGAACAAATTGCTACATGCCTGTTCAATTTGGAGTTCCTTAAGCATATTCACATTTTTTCATTCTACTTATATGATCGTCCTCATCACAATGGATAGAGTTATCAATGCATGCACTATTGTTTTATCCAAAACATTTGATAGTAAATTGTTGGCCAAGTTTTTTTGCATTGCTGTTATATTGCATTCAGCAATTCATGCCGTCATACAATTCGATATCTACGACTTATTTCCAAGTACTGTAGCCTGGAAAGGACGGCCGTACAACGGCTTTAGATGCTACCGTAAAAACAATTTCTCTCAAATAATTATTCTTGGATTTGGTTACACTTTACCACTTGTTTTTATTAGTGCTGGAAATATAGCAATCGTGGTTCGCTTAATTCAAAGAGCTCATACTGCCAGAAAAAAGTTTAACAAAAACTGGATTAAAGACGACTTCCGTGTAACTTTAACGCTTGTGTCATGCTGTATAGCTTTAGTAGGGTTGTATCTACCATATTTTATATTTGAGCTGCATCACTTAATGCAAAGCTCAGAACGGCAATTAATACTTTGGGGAAAGTCTTATTACTATTTGCTTTGGTCAATTTTACAAGGAATGAGAAATTTTAATTCTTTAGTCAACTTCTATATTTTTGGCTTTACCAATAAAAAATTCAGAAATTCTTTGTTAATGTGCATTAAAATATAACAAAAATTGCATATATTTTATTGAGGTCTTGCTATAGAGATTCATTATTGTATGTGGTGATATATTCGCAACAACTTTTAAATATTTTGTAAACAAGTAAATTTTAGTGTTATAAATTTTTAATAGATATTTAATAGTAACTATGTAAGTTTGGTATCTGCTGAAATGGTTAAGCTTTTTAGCTTTTTCACCATGTTACTNTATTGCATTCAGCAATTCATGCCGTCATACAATTCGATATCTACGACTTATTTCCAAGTACTGTAGCCTGGAAAGGACGGCCGTACAACGGCTTTAGATGCTACCGTAAAAACAATTTCTCTCAAATAATTATTCTTGGATTTGGTTACACTTTACCACTTGTTTTTATTAGTGCTGGAAATATAGCAATCGTGGTTCGCTTAATTCAAAGAGCTCATACTGCCAGAAAAAAGTTTAACAAAAACTGGATTAAAGACGACTTCCGTGTAACTTTAACGCTTGTGTCATGCTGTATAGCTTTAGTAGGGTTGTATCTACCATATTTTATATTTGAGCTGCATCACTTAATGCAAAGCTCAGAACGGCAATTAATACTTTGGGGAAAGTCTTATTACTATTTGCTTTGGTCAATTTTACAAGGAATGAGAAATTTTAATTCTTTAGTCAACTTCTATATTTTTGGCTTTACCAATAAAAAATTCAGAAATTCTTTGTTAATGTGCATTAAAATATAACAAAAATTGCATATATTTTATTGAGGTCTTGCTATAGAGATTCATTATTGTATGTGGTGATATATTCGCAACAACTTTTAAATATTTTGTAAACAAGTAAATTTTAGTGTTATAAATTTTTAATAGATATTTAATAGTAACTATGTAAGTTTGGTATCTGCTGAAATGGTTAAGCTTTTTAGCTTTTTCACCATGTTACTTAATACAATAGACATGGAATTATGCTGTGAGAACCCTTTGAGCTGAAAGTATTAACTTTTCAAAAAGCGTAAAAATTAACCAATTCATGATGCCATCAGGTTAATAGTGTATTTCGTTAAAATATACTTCAATTTAGTTCTACATTGTTTGCATAAAAATATACGATTAAATTATGCTAGGTTTCAATTTTTTGACTGAATATATATATCGATTAAGCTGTGCCCTTACATTTATATTTTTCAACAATTTGCTGATTGAGTAATAATTATTTACGTGCAAATATAATTTTTAGCTAAGCTAAAATTCCAATTTCCTTGAAAAGGAAAATTGGTACTTTTTGAGATATTGGACTAATGAATAATAACAACGTCAGATAGGAATATATTTGAATATATTTGAATAAATTTGGGCAATTTATGTACTTTTAAAAATATATAGTTATAATAGTGATATTCTAGAGTTGAATTTTTTTTGCAAATTTCAATAGATACAGCATATGCTAAAGATATTTATAAATGAATTATCTGCTTATCTACTTTATGAATGAAATATAATGTATTTTCAGAACGTTTTTTAAGCCAACTAAGTGGCTTGAATCAGTTTAGCTCATAGAATTTAAATGGCACTGCTCATCTCAGCTGCAAAATATTGAGCTTTTTGCAACACTGATCTATGACTAAATATTCTGCTCTTAATGGCGATGTGATTAAAAGTGCTGCTTAGCCAGAAACATGTGTAAATTATAATTCAGAAAAACATCGAATTTTTTTTGTGAAAAACTGTCAATTTTATTAGTTCAAGGTCATTTGAAAAAATTTTTAATAGAAACTATAATTTTTTTTAGATATAGCTGGGTTACTACTCCTTACATTATAATTGTAACCTCTTAAACGTGTTTTTGTAAGTAAATCGCATTTTTCATTGAAGAATTTCTGAAGCCATTTTCGCTTGCAGACCCATTATTTGAGAATGCAGTGCATGAAAGGCTGTGGTATTTCATANTAAGCTAAAATTCCAATTTCCTTGAAAAGGAAAATTGGTACTTTTTGAGATATTGGACTAATGAATAATAACAACGTCAGATAGGAATATATTTGAATATATTTGAATAAATTTGGGCAATTTATGTACTTTTAAAAATATATAGTTATAATAGTGATATTCTAGAGTTGAATTTTTTTTGCAAATTTCAATAGATACAGCATATGCTAAAGATATTTATAAATGAATTATCTGCTTATCTACTTTATGAATGAAATATAATGTATTTTCAGAACGTTTTTTAAGCCAACTAAGTGGCTTGAATCAGTTTAGCTCATAGAATTTAAATGGCACTGCTCATCTCAGCTGCAAAATATTGAGCTTTTTGCAACACTGATCTATGACTAAATATTCTGCTCTTAATGGCGATGTGATTAAAAGTGCTGCTTAGCCAGAAACATGTGTAAATTATAATTCAGAAAAACATCGAATTTTTTTTGTGAAAAACTGTCAATTTTATTAGTTCAAGGTCATTTGAAAAAATTTTTAATAGAAACTATAATTTTTTTTAGATATAGCTGGGTTACTACTCCTTACATTATAATTGTAACCTCTTAAACGTGTTTTTGTAAGTAAATCGCATTTTTCATTGAAGAATTTCTGAAGCCATTTTCGCTTGCAGACCCATTATTTGAGAATGCAGTGCATGAAAGGCTGTGGTATTTCATATGCTAGAAGTATTAAATATATCAAGGGAAGAGAAATTTAGTTAAAGTTTCTATAAGCTATCTAAGCTAACCAAACTTTTATGATTTAATTTTTTAGCATGATGGTGCCCAACCACATGGTTTGGTGCCAGTGATTTCTTGGATAAGGTTTTTACTTTATAAAGGGATGGATTGGCTTCCACGGCCAAGTTAAATTTCTTCGCCAAGTATCCTGTTCCTACCCATTTTGTTTTGGAGTCAAATAAAGGATAGAATTTCGAGAATTTGAAAGTTGTTATTGACGAAGAGATTAAAAAAATGCTAGCTGACATGATTAGTCATGTTGCAAATGCAATGCAATAAGTTAAATTTTTTCTATTTTTACAAAATATAATAAAGTTTTCTAAACAATATCTAAAAATTTAAAATTCTTAATTTTCATTTATAATTCGTTTTATAGTATGCTTTGCGACCACTAGATGGCACTCAGTAAATGTAATATTTTGCTAGAATAATCGTAAGTTCTGTAACTCACCAGGGAATGCAGGCAACAAGCAAATTTTTCTTTATAATTACGGTCAACACATAATCGAAAACGACAAGGGTCATTGTAATCGATGTTGCAGACCACGGCCGTGTACACATCTGTGAGCCGTTCTCAAGAGCAGTATATTAAATTTCTGCACAATATCTCCCTGATGTCGTTAACCATAATAGAAGCTCTCATCAATCTAGAAATGGACTTATATACTACATTTACAAAACATATAATACTCGCAAAACCAAGGGTGAGTTTGCTTAATACGAAGTAAATTTTGATAATGCTAATAAGAATCGTTCAAAATAGAATAAAAATCGAAAGAAAACCTTATGTGTCTATATTATTTACTGATTCTAATATTTATTGTAATTTTACAGTTTACAAAAATTGTCACATCATTTTTTTATTTAAACAATAATATATATACATGCCTAAGCAAATTCACAATTTCCCTATTAATATATTTCGTTGAATAGTGGCTCTTCGTACACGCTACCTCTATGCTAAATATGATTAATTTCACTTGAAAACTTTAAGAATAATTTTAATAGTTGATATTGATATTAAAAAAATCCAAATGGATGTTAATTGATATGAATTGAAAAGCTATTCTTCAAGGCGTAAACTATGCTGCCTCCCATCAACACACTTCATTTCCCAAGTATGCTATGTAACACTTTCACTGTTTATGCTCCAGATATATGACACCGTAATAGGTGAATTATACACTGATGTACTTTGAAACTTGCGACCTATGGTTTATTTGAAATATACCACATGAAGCAACGGGTTACTCAATGAAGCTTATTTCAAACAAAGAAACTTGTTCCCTCGTCTATTTAAAGATGGTGAGAATATATATTTATATTATGAAGTTGCTACAACAAATTTACATTTATGTGCTCAAAAATAATTAAAGGTGTATTGATCTTCTCCAATCTGGATTCAATCCAATCGATATCCAATCCGTATTTCAAGAACTTAATCTCAACCATCCGCAAAAATTATTAGGAATACTTTATAGTCTTAAAATGCTAATTGCCTATGCAAAATGTTATGATGCTGTGCCTATTTGCTTTGAAAAAGTCGAGGTAATAAATGAAACAATGATTGAATTAGTGTCTGTAGGTCATCATATCCTGTCGTGTAAAGGACAAAGAATAGATAAATCAAAAACAAACTAGCATCATGTGTAACTCTACAAAAATATTACTGAGGTATATATGCTTTCAAAATTCAAATTCAAGAATCAAAATTGAGAAGTTAAAAGTTAAAAAATATATCCACAAAAATGATCTAGTAAAATATATGTGAATTCTATTCAAAGTTTTGTAACAATGTGGTGCGATTATGAATCATTCTTAACTATCACAGAATCTGAGCAATACGAAAATTTTCAATAAAGTATTACACAAAATTTCAAGTGTTTGTTTTTGAAAAAATCAGTAAGCTATCTGAGATATTTTCAAAAATATCTCTAAAATTTTGGGCTCTTGCTTTGATGAAATACCTTTTAAGTTAGTATATAAAAGAGCAACAAAGAATTGGGACAACAAGCATTCAATGTAACTATGACACATAATCCTTTTTAAAATCCTTTTTAAAATTCTTGTTCTCTCTCTCTCTGTCACAAAATTTGATATTATTTTGTTGTAGTATTCACCCACTTTTATCTTTATTAATTATCTTTTGGAACACGCACAAATGAATGATCATTCAAAATACCTAAAACCTGGAATCATAGTGCCAATTCAAAACAAACATTGAATAACTTGACTATGCTTTATAATCACAAATACTTAAAGTTTAATTTACAAGAAGTGTCAAAACAATGAAATCATTATGTGTCTCGACGAATAAGTATCTATTTCAGTGGTAATGAGTGACATTGCTTTTGAAGTTTAATACTTAATGTATAAAACTATATATTAGTTCTATATTAGATGAGTCTTTCAAATGTATGAGTGTGTCTGCAATTAAAGAATTTTTAAGGTTTCTTTAATTCCTAATTCTTATTTCATAACTTAAATTAATCCTTTACTGTAATCCATGTGCTATATTTTAAAATCATCCAAATATGAAAATCTTAGCGTTGCTTTTCTTAGTGTTATGGACCGAGAAGAGAAGAGATGTATACATGGTTTGATGAAGATGAAAAAACTAAACTTAGAAAAAAGCTACATTTTATCTTTATTTAGATAATCTAATTCTTCTTTGATGCCTTATTCAAAATAAAGTGTCATTAGAGATTAATTTAGTGATGTTTTAGTAAGTGTACAAAGCTTGGAGTTTATATCTGTAAGTAGAAATAAACAATCTTGCAATATTGTATATGGCAAGTTTCAGTT